>OX424573.1:55586586-55851586 GCA_949152435.1 Gastracanthus pulcherrimus
TTTACAACATTTTACAAAATTTACATTTTTAAATTTACAGATATCAAGGTTTACCAAATTTTTTATAATTTATATTTAGCAAAACTTACGTTTTTCAAATTTACAACATTTTTCAAAATTTACATTTTTCAAATTTAAAACATTTTAAAAAATTTACATTTTTCAAATTTACAACATTTTAAAAAATTTACATTTTTCAAATTTACAACATTTTAAAAAATTTACATTTTTCAAATTTACAACATTTTACAAAATTTACATTTTTTGTATTTACATATTTCAAAATGTACATTTTGCAAATTTACATATTTCAAAATTTTAATTTTTTAAATTTACAAAATTTTTCATAATTTATATTTTTCAAATCAAAATTTACATTTTTCAAAACGCACAACATTTTCCAAAATTTACATTTTTGTAATTTACAACATTTTAAAACATTTACATTTTTCAAAACTTTTCAAATTTTACATTTCTAAAAATTAACAATATTTTTCAAAAGTTACAACTTTTTTAAATATTTACGCAATATAATAAAATTATTCAAAATTTACAGTATTTTTCAAAATTTATAAAACTTTTCTAATTCAGAACATATTACAAAATTTACATTTTTCATATTTACATATTTCAAAATTTACATTTTTCAACTTTACATATTTCAAAATTTACATTTATCCAATTTACAGTTTTCAAAATTTACAAAATTTACATATTTCAAAATTTACAAAAATTTTCAAACATTACATTATTTAAATTTATATTACTCAAAATTTACAATATTTTAAAAATGTACATTTTTCAAATTTACATATTTCAACATTTACATTTATCAAATTTATAGTTTTAAAAATTTACAAAATTTAAATACTTACGCAATTTTTCAAAATATGTCAAATTTGACAAAAATTTATCAAAATTTGTCAAAATTTACAAAATTGCTTAAAATTAAAATTTTTTTTCAAATTCACAAAATTTATCAAAAAGCACGATATTTATGAAAACTTAAAAATATTTTCAAGATTTACAACATTTTACAAAATTTACATTTTTAAATTTACAGATATCAAGGTTTACCAAATTTTTTATAATTTATATTTAGCAAAATTTACGTTTTTCAAATTTACAACATTTTTCAAAATTTACATTTTTCAAATTTACAACATTTTAAAAAATTTACATTTTACAAATTTACAACATTTTAAAAAATTTACATTTTTCAAATTTACAACATTTTACAAAACTTACATTTTTCGTATTTACATATTTCAAAATGTACATTTTGCAAATTTACATATTTCAAAATTTTAATTTTTTAAATTTACAAAATTTTTCATAATTTATTTTATATTTATTTATCAAATTTACAGTTTTCAAAATTTACAAATTAAAAATTTTAAAAATTTGCAAAATTTTTAAAAACTTACGAACCTTTTAAAAGTTTACAAAATTTCTAAAAACTTACAAAATTTCTAAAATTTACAAAATTTCTAAAACTTTTAAATTAATTTTTAAAACATATAAATATTTCAAAATTTACAAACTTTATAAAAATTTACTAAATTTTTCAAAAAATACAAAATGTTTAAAAATATACAAAATTTTTAAAATTTACAAAATTGTACAAAAATTACAAAATTTTTCAATAATTACAAAATTTTTGCAAAATTTACAAAATTTTTCATAATTTACCAATTTTTTCAAAATTAACAAATTTTTACAAAATTAAAATAATATTAAAATGCACCATATCTATGAAAATTTAGAAATTTTTTCAACCTCTTATAAAATTTCCATTTATCAAAATTATAACATGTTTCTAAATTTACATTTTTAAATTTATATTTTACAAAAATTTATATTTTTCAAATTTTCAACATATTACAAAAAATTTACATTCTTCAAATTTACATTTCACAAAATTTAAATTTTTTAAATTTATAGATATAAAAATTTTTACAAAATTTTTCATAATTTATATTTATCAAAATTTACATTATTCAAAATTTATAGTATTTTTCAAAATTTATAAAACTTTTCTAATTCAGAACATATTACAAAATTTACATTTTTCATATTTACATATTTCAAAATTTACATTTTTCAAATTTACATATTTCAAAATTTACATTTATCAAATTTACAGTTATAAAAATTTACAAAATTTAAATACTTACCCAATTTTTTTAAATTTGTCAAAATTTACAAAAATTTGTCAAAATTTGTCAAAATTTACAAAAATTTTTAAAATTTACAAAATTGTTTAAAATTAAAATTATATTTTCAAATTCACAAAATTTATAAAAAAGCACGATATTTATGAAAACTTAAAAATATTTTCAAGATTTACAACATTTTACAAATTTTACATTTTTCGTATTTACATATTTAATAATTTACATTTTGCAAATTTACATATTTCAAAATTTTAATTTTTTAAATTTACAAAATTTTTCATAATTTATATTTTTCAAATCAAAATTTACATTTTTCAAAACGCACAACATTTTCCAAAATATACAACATTTTACAAAATTTACATTTTTGTAATTTACAACATTTTAAAAAATTTACATTTTTCAAAATTTGTCAATAATTACAAAACTTTTCAAATTTTACATTTCTAAAAATTAACAATATTTTTCAAAAGTTACAACTTTTTTAAATATTTACGCAATATAATAAAATTATTCAAAATTTACAGTATTTTTCAAAATTTATAAAACTTTTCTAATTCAGAACATATTACAAAATTTACATTTTTCATATTTACATATTTCAAAATTGACATTTTTCAAATTTACATATTTCAAAATTTACATTTATCAAATTTATAGTTTTAAAAATTTATAAAATTTAAATACTTACGCAATTTTTCAAAATTTGTCAAATTTTACAAAAATTTATCAAAATTCGTCAAAATTTACAAAATTGTTTAAAATTAAAATTTTTTTTCAAATTCACAAAATTTATCAAAAAGCACGATATTTATGAAAACTTAAAAATATTTTCAAGATTTACAACATTTTACAAAATTTACGTTTTTAAATTTACAGATATCAAGGATTACCAAATTTTTTATAATTTATATTTAGCAAAATTTACGTTTTTCAAATTTACAACATTTTTCAAAATTTACATTTTTCAAATTTACAACATTTTAAAAAATTTACATTTTTCAAATTTACAACATTTTAAAAAATTTACATTTTTCAAATTTACAACATTTTAAAAAATTTACATTTTTCAAATTTACAACATTTTACAAAATTTACATTTTTTGTATTTACATATTTCAAAATGTACATTTTGCAAATTTACATATTTCAAAATTTTAATTTTTTAAATTTACAAAATTTTTCATAATTTATATTTTTCAAATCAAAATTTACATTTTTCAAAACGCACAACATTTTCCAAAATTTACATTTTTGTAATTTACAACATTTTAAAAAATTTACATTTTTCAAAACTTTTCAAATTTTACATTTCTAAAAATTAACAATATTTTTCAAAAGTTACAACTTTTTTAAATATTTACGCAATATAATAAAATTATTCAAAATTTACAGTATTTTTCAATATTTATAAAACTTTTCTAATTCAGAACATATTACAAAATTTACATTTTTCATATTTACATATTTCAAAATTTACATTTTTCAACTTTACATATTTCAAAATTTACATTTATCCAATTTACAGATTTCAAAATTTACAAAATTTACATATTTCAAAGTTTACAAAAATTTTCAAACTTTACATTATTTAAATTTCCATTACTCAAAATTGACAATATTTTTAAAATTTACATTTTTAAATAATTTATAAAATTTTTGCAAAATTTACAAAATTTTTGCTAAATTTACAAAATTTTTGCAAAATTTACAAAATTTTTGCAAAATTTACAAAATTTTTGCAAAATTTACAAAATTTTTGCAAAATTTACAAAATTTTTGCAAAATTTACAAAATTTTTGCAAAATTTACAAAATATTTGCAAAATTTACAAAATTTTTGCAAAATGTACAAAATTTTGCAAAATTTACAAAATTTTTGCAAAATTTACAAAATTTTTGCAAATTTTACAAAATTTTTGAAAAATTTACAAAATTTTTCATAATTTACCAATTTTTTCAAAATTAACAAATTTTTACAAAATTTATCATAATTCGTCAAAATTTACAAAATTGTTTAAAATTAAAATTTTTTTTCAAATTCACAAAATTTATCAAAAAGCACGATATTTATGAAAACTTAAAAATATTTTCAAGATTTACAACATTTTACAAATTTTACATTTTTCGTATTTACATATTTAATAATTTACATTTTGCAAATTTACATATTTCAAAATTTTAATTTTTTAAATTTACAAAATTTTTCATAATTTATATTTTTCAAATCAAAATTTACATTTTTCAAAACGCACAACATTTTCCAAAATATACAACATTTTACAAAATTTACATTTTTGTAATTTACAACATTTTAAAAAATTTACATTTTTCAAAATTTGTCAATAATTACAAAACTTTTCAAATTTTACATTTCTAAAAATTAACAATATTTTTCAAAAGTTACAACTTTTTTAAATATTTACGCAATATAATAAAATTATTCAAAATTTACAGTATTTTTCAAAATTTATAAAACTTTTCTAATTCAGAACATATTACAAAATTTACATTTTTCATATTTACATATTTCAAAATTTACATTTTTCAAATTTACATATTTCAAAATTTACATTTATCAAATTTATAGTTTTAAAAATTTACAAAATTTAAATACTTACGCAATTTTTCAAAATTTGTCAAATTTTACAAAAATTTATCAAAATTCGTCAAAATTTACAAAATTGTTTAAAATTAAAATTTTTTTTCAAATTCACAAAATTTATCAAAAAACACGATATTTATGAAAACTTAAAAATATTTTCAAGATTTACAACATTTTACAAAATTTACATTTTTAAATTTACAGATATCAAGGTTTACCAAATTTTTTATAATTCATATTTAGCAAAATTTACGTTTTTCAATTTACAACATTTTTCAAAATTTACATTTTTCAAATTTACAACATTTTAAAAAATTTACATTTTTCAAATTTACAACATTTTAAAAAATTTACATTTTTCAAATTTACAACATTTTAAAAAATTTACATTTTTCAAATTTACAACATTTTAAAAAATTTACATTTTTCAAATTTACAACATTTTACAAAATTTACATTTTTTGTATTTACATATTTCAAAATGTACATTTTGCAAATTTACATATTTCAAAATTTTAATTTTTTAAATTTACAAAATTTTTCATAATTTATATTTTTCAAATCAAAATTTACATTTTTCAAAACGCACAACATTTTCCAAAATTTACATTTTTGTAATTTACAACATTTTTAAAAATTTACATTTTTCAAAACTTTTCAAATTTTACATTTCTAAAAATTAACAATATTTTTCAAAAGTTACAACTTTTTTAAATATTTACGCAATATAATAAAATTATTCAAAATTTACAGTATTTTTCAATATTTATAAAACTTTTCTAATTCAGAACATATTACAAAATTTACATTTTTCATATTTACATATTTCAAAATTTACATTTTTCAACTTTACATATTTCAAAATTTACATTTATCCAATTTACAGTTTTCAAAATTTACAAAATTTACATATTTCAAAGTTTACAAAAATTTTCAAACTTTACATTATTTAAATTTCCATTACTCAAAATTGACAATATTTTTAAAATTTACATTTTTAAATAATTTATAAAATTTTTGCAAAATTTACAAAATTTTTGCTAAATTTACAAAATTTTTGCAAAATTTACAAAATTTTTGCAAAATTTACAAAATTTTTGCAAAATTTACAAAATTTTTGCAAAATTTACAAAATTTTTGCAAAATTTACAAAATTTTTGCAAAATTTACAAAATATTTGCAAAATTTACAAAATTTTTGCAAAATTTACAAAATTTTTGCAAAATTTACAAAATTTACAAAATTTTACAAAATTTTTGAAAAATTTTACAAAATTTTTGAAAAATTTACAAAATTTTTCATAATTTACCAATTTTTTCAAAATTAACAAATTTTTACAAAATTTATCATAATTCGTCTAAATTTACAAAATTGTTTAAAATTAAAATTTTTTTTCAAATTCACAAAATTTATCAAAAAGCACGATATTTATGAAAACTTAAAAATATTTTCAAGATTTACAACATTTTACAAATTTTACATTTTTCGTATTTACATATTTAATAATTTACATTTTGCAAATTTACATATTTCAAAATTTTAATTTTTTAAATTTACAAAATTTTTCATAATTTATATTTTTCAAATCAAAATTTACATTTTTCAAAACGCACAACATTTTCCAAAATATACAACATTTTACAAAATTTACATTTTTGTAATTTACAACATTTTAAAAAATTTACATTTTTCAAAATTTGTCAATAATTACAAAACTTTTCAAATTTTACATTTCTAAAAATTAACAATATTTTTCAAAAGTTACAACTTTTTTAAATATTTACGCAATATAATAAAATTATTCAAAATTTACAGTATTTTTCAAAATTTATAAAACTTTTCTAATTCAGAACATATTACAAAATTTACATTTTTCATATTTACATATTTCAAAATTTACATTTTTCAAATTTACATATTTCAAAATTTACATTTATCAAATTTATAGTTTTAAAAATTTACAAAATTTAAATACTTACGCAATTTTTCAAAATTTGTCAAATTTTACAAAAATTTATCAAAATTCGTCAAAATTTACAAAATTGTTTAAAATTAAAATTTTTTTTCAAATTCACAAAATTTATCAAAAAGCACGATATTTATGAAAACTTAAAAATATTTTCAAGATTTACAACATTTTACAAAATTTACATTTTTAAATTTACAGATATCAAGGTTTACCAAATTTTTTATAATTTATATTTAGCAAAATTTACGTTTTTCAAATTTACAACACTTTTCAAAATTTACATTTTTCAAATTTACAACATTTTAAAAAATTTACATTTTTCAAATTTACAACATTTTAAAAAATTTACATTTTTCAAATTTACAACATTTTAAAAAATTTACATTTTTCAAATTTACAACATTTTACAAAATTTACATTTTTTGTATTTACATATTTCAAAATGTACATTTTGCAAATTTACATATTTCAAAATTTTAATTTTTTAAATTTACAAAATTTTTCATAATTTATATTTTTCAAATCAAAATTTACATTTTTCAAAACGCACAACATTTTCCAAAATTTACATTTTTGTAATTTACAACATTTTTAAAAATTTACATTTTTCAAAACTTTTCAAATTTTACATTTCTAAAAATTAACAATATTTTTCAAAAGTTACAACTTTTTTAAATATTTACGCAATATAATAAAATTATTCAAAATTTACAGTATTTTTCAATATTTATAAAACTTTTCTAATTCAGAACATATTACAAAATTTACATTTTTCATATTTACATATTTCAAAATTTACATTTTTCAACTTTACATATTTCAAAATTTACATTTATCCAATTTACAGTTTTCAAAATTTACAAAATTTACATATTTCAAAGTTTACAAAAATTTTCAAACTTTACATTATTTAAATTTCCATTACTCAAAATTGACAATATTTTTAAAATTTACATTTTTAAATAATTTATAAAATTTTTGCAAAATTTACAAAATTTTTGCTAAATTTACAAAATTTTTGCTAAATTTACAAAATTTTTGCAAAATTTACAAAATTTTTGCAAAATTTACAAAATTTTTGCAAAATTTACAAAATATTTGCAAAATTTACAAAATATTTGCAAAATTTACAAAATTTTTGCAAAATGTAAAAAATTTTTGCAAAATTTACAAAATTTTTGCAAATTTTACAAAATTTTTGCAAAATTTACAAAATTTTTCATAATTTACCAATTTTTTCAAAATTAACAAATTTTTACAAAATTTATCAAAATTTGTCAAAATTTACAAAATTGTTTAAAATTAAAATTTTTTTTCAAATTCATTAATTTTTTAAATTTACAAAATTTTTCATAATTTATATTTTTCAAATCAAAATTTACATTTTTCAAAACGCACAACATTTTCCAAAATATACAACATTTTACAAAATTTACATTTTTGTAATTTACAACATTTTAAAAAATTTACATTTTTCAAAATTTGTCAATAATTACAAAACTTTTCAAATTTTACATTTCTAAAAATTAACAATATTTTTCAAAAGTTACAACTTTTTTAAATATTTACGCAATATAATAAAATTATTCAAAATTTACAGTATTTTTCAAAATTTATAAAACTTTTCTAATTCAGAACATATTACAAAATTTACATTTTTCATATTTACATATTTCAAAATTGACATTTTTCAAATTTACATATTTCAAAATTTACATTTATCAAATTTATAGTTTTAAAAATTTATAAAATTTAAATACTTACGCAATTTTTCAAAATTTGTCAAATTTTACAAAAATTTATCAAAATTCGTCAAAATTTACAAAATTGTTTAAAATTAAAATTTTTTTTCAAATTCACAAAATTTATCAAAAAGCACGATATTTATGAAAACTTAAAAATATTTTCAAGATTTACAACATTTTACAAAATTTACGTTTTTAAATTTACAGATATCAAGGATTACCAAATTTTTTATAATTTATATTTAGCAAAATTTACGTTTTTCAAATTTACAACATTTTTCAAAATTTACATTTTTCAAATTTACAACATTTTAAAAAATTTACATTTTTCAAATTTACAACATTTTAAAAAATTTACATTTTTCAAATTTACAACATTTTAAAAAATTTACATTTTTCAAATTTACAACATTTTACAAAATTTACATTTTTTGTATTTACATATTTCAAAATGTACATTTTGCAAATTTACATATTTCAAAATTTTAATTTTTTAAATTTACAAAATTTTTCATAATTTATATTTTTCAAATCAAAATTTACATTTTTCAAAACGCACAACATTTTCCAAAATTTACATTTTTGTAATTTACAACATTTTAAAAAATTTACATTTTTCAAAACTTTTCAAATTTTACATTTCTAAAAATTAACAATATTTTTCAAAAGTTACAACTTTTTTAAATATTTACGCAATATAATAAAATTATTCAAAATTTACAGTATTTTTCAATATTTATAAAACTTTTCTAATTCAGAACATATTACAAAATTTACATTTTTCATATTTACATATTTCAAAATTTACATTTTTCAACTTTACATATTTCAAAATTTACATTTATCCAATTTACAGATTTCAAAATTTACAAAATTTACATATTTCAAAGTTTACAAAAATTTTCAAACTTTACATTATTTAAATTTCCATTACTCAAAATTGACAATATTTTTAAAATTTACATTTTTAAATAATTTATAAAATTTTTGCAAAATTTACAAAATTTTTGCTAAATTTACAAAATTTTTGCAAAATTTACAAAATTTTTGCAAAATTTACAAAATTTTTGCAAAATTTACAAAATTTTTGCAAAATTTACAAAATTTTTGCAAAATTTACAAAATTTTTGCAAAATTTACAAAATATTTGCAAAATTTACAAAATTTTTGCAAAATGTACAAAATTTTGCAAAATGTACAAAATTTTGCAAAATTTACAAAATTTTTGCAAAATTTACAAAATTTTTGCAAATTTTACAAAATTTTTGAAAAATTTACAAAATTTTTCATAATTTACCAATTTTTTCAAAATTAACAAATTTTTACAAAATTTATCATAATTCGTCAAAATTTACAAAATTGTTTAAAATTAAAATTTTTTTTCAAATTCACAAAATTTATCAAAAAGCACGATATTTATGAAAACTTAAAAATATTTTCAAGATTTACAACATTTTACAAATTTTACATTTTTCGTATTTACATATTTAATAATTTACATTTTGCAAATTTACATATTTCAAAATTTTAATTTTTTAAATTTACAAAATTTTTCATAATTTATATTTTTCAAATCAAAATTTACATTTTTCAAAACGCACAACATTTTCCAAAATATACAACATTTTACAAAATTTACATTTTTGTAATTTACAACATTTTAAAAAATTTACATTTTTCAAAATTTGTCAATAATTACAAAACTTTTCAAATTTTACATTTCTAAAAATTAACAATATTTTTCAAAAGTTACAACTTTTTTAAATATTTACGCAATATAATAAAATTATTCAAAATTTACAGTATTTTTCAAAATTTATAAAACTTTTCTAATTCAGAACATATTACAAAATTTACATTTTTCATATTTACATATTTCAAAATTTACATTTTTCAAATTTACATATTTCAAAATTTACATTTATCAAATTTATAGTTTTAAAAATTTACAAAATTTAAATACTTACGCAATTTTTCAAAATTTGTCAAATTTTACAAAAATTTATCAAAATTCGTCAAAATTTACAAAATTGTTTAAAATTAAAATTTTTTTTCAAATTCACAAAATTTATCAAAAAACACGATATTTATGAAAACTTAAAAATATTTTCAAGATTTACAACATTTTACAAAATTTACATTTTTAAATTTACAGATATCAAGGTTTACCAAATTTTTTATAATTTATATTTAGCAAAATTTACGTTTTTCAATTTACAACATTTTTCAAAATTTACATTTTTCAAATTTACAACATTTTAAAAAATTTACATTTTTCAAATTTACAACATTTTAAAAAATTTACATTTTTCAAATTTACAACATTTTAAAAAATTTACATTTTTCAAATTTACAACATTTTAAAAAATTTACATTTTTCAAATTTACAACATTTTACAAAATTTACATTTTTTGTATTTACATATTTCAAAATGTACATTTTGCAAATTTACATATTTCAAAATTTTAATTTTTTAAATTTACAAAATTTTTCATAATTTATATTTTTCAAATCAAAATTTACATTTTTCAAAACGCACAACATTTTCCAAAATTTACATTTTTGTAATTTACAACATTTTTAAAAATTTACATTTTTCAAAACTTTTCAAATTTTACATTTCTAAAAATTAACAATATTTTTCAAAAGTTACAACTTTTTTAAATATTTACGCAATATAATAAAATTATTCAAAATTTACAGTATTTTTCAATATTTATAAAACTTTTCTAATTCAGAACATATTACAAAATTTACATTTTTCATATTTACATATTTCAAAATTTACATTTTTCAACTTTACATATTTCAAAATTTACATTTATCCAATTTACAGTTTTCAAAATTTACAAAATTTACATATTTCAAAGTTTACAAAAAATTTCAAACTTTACATTATTTAAATTTCCATTACTCAAAATTGACAATATTTTTAAAATTTACATTTTTAAATAATTTATAAAATTTTTGCAAAATTTACAAAATTTTTGCTAAATTTACAAAATTTTTGCAAAATTTACAAAATTTTTGCAAAATTTACAAAATTTTTGCAAAATTTACAAAATTTTTGCAAAATTTACAAAATTTTTGCAAAATTTACAAAATTTTTGCAAAATTTACAAAATATTTGCAAAATTTACAAAATTTTTGCAAAATGTACAAAATTTTTGCAAAATTTACAAAATTTTTGCAAAATTTACAAAATTTACAAAATTTTACAAAATTTTTGAAAAATTTACAAAATTTTTCATAATTTACCAATTTTTTCAAAATTAACAAATTTTTACAAAATTTATCATAATTCGTCTAAATTTACAAAATTGTTTAAAATTAAAATTTTTTTTCAAATTCACAAAATTTATCAAAAAGCACGATATTTATGAAAACTTAAAAATATTTTCAAGATTTACAACATTTTACAAATTTTACATTTTTCGTATTTACATATTTAATAATTTACATTTTGCAAATTTACATATTTCAAAATTTTAATTTTTTAAATTTACAAAATTTTTCATAATTTATATTTTTCAAATCAAAATTTACATTTTTCAAAACGCACAACATTTTCCAAAATATACAACATTTTACAAAATTTACATTTTTGTAATTTACAACATTTTAAAAAATTTACATTTTTCAAAATTTGTCAATAATTACAAAACTTTTCAAATTTTACATTTCTAAAAATTAACAATATTTTTCAAAAGTTACAACTTTTTTAAATATTTACGCAATATAATAAAATTATTCAAAATTTACAGTATTTTTCAAAATTTATAAAACTTTTCTAATTAAGAACATATTACAAAATTTACATTTTTCATATTTACATATTTCAAAATTTACATTTTTCAAATTTACATATTTCAAAATTTACATTTATCAAATTTATAGTTTTAAAAATTTACAAAATTTAAATACTTACGCAATTTTTCAAAATTTGTCAAATTTTACAAAAATTTATCAAAATTCGTCAAAATTTACAAAATTGTTTAAAATTAAAATTTTTTTTCAAATTCACAAAATTTATCAAAAAGCACGATATTTATGAAAACTTAAAAATATTTTCAAGATTTACAACATTTTACAAAATTTACATTTTTAAATTTACAGATATCAAGGTTTACCAAATTTTTTATAATTTATATTTAGCAAAATTTACGTTTTTCAAATTTACAACACTTTTCAAAATTTACATTTTTCAAATTTACAACATTTTAAAAAATTTACATTTTTCAAATTTACAACATTTTAAAAAATTTACATTTTTCAAATTTACAACATTTTAAAAAATTTACATTTTTCAAATTTACAACATTTTACAAAATTTACATTTTTTGTATTTACATATTTCAAAATGTACATTTTGCAAATTTACATATTTCAAAATTTTAATTTTTTAAATTTACAAAATTTTTCATAATTTATATTTTTCAAATCAAAATTTACATTTTTCAAAACGCACAACATTTTCCAAAATTTACATTTTTGTAATTTACAACATTTTTAAAAATTTACATTTTTCAAAACTTTTCAAATTTTACATTTCTAAAAATTAACAATATTTTTCAAAAGTTACAACTTTTTTAAATATTTACGCAATATAATAAAATTATTCAAAATTTACAGTATTTTTCAATATTTATAAAACTTTTCTAATTCAGAACATATTACAAAATTTACATTTTTCATATTTACATATTTCAAAATTTACATTTTTCAACTTTACATATTTCAAAATTTACATTTATCCAATTTACAGTTTTCAAAATTTACAAAATTTACATATTTCAAAGTTTACAAAAATTTTCAAACTTTACATTATTTAAATTTCCATTACTCAAAATTGACAATATTTTTAAAATTTACATTTTTAAATAATTTATAAAATTTTTGCAAAATTTACAAAATTTTTGCTAAATTTACAAAATTTTTGCTAAATTTACAAAATTTTTGCAAAATTTACAAAATTTTTGCAAAATTTACAAAATTTTTGCAAAATGTAAAAAATTTTTGCAAATTTTACAAAATTTTTGCAAAATTTACAAAATTTTTCATAATTTACCAATTTTTTCAAAATTAACAAATTTTTACAAAATTTATCAAAATTTGTCAAAATTTACAAAATTGTTTAAAATTAAAATTTTTTTTCAAATTCATTAATTTTTTAAATTTACAAAATTTTTCATAATTTATATTTTTCAAATCAAAATTTACATTTTTCAAAACGCACAACATTTTCCAAAATATACAACATTTTACAAAATTTACATTTTTGTAATTTACAACATTTTAAAAAATTTACATTTTTCAAAATTTACAAAATTTTTCATAATTTACCAATTTTTTCAAAATTAACAAATTTTTACAAAATTTATCAAAATTCGTCAAAATTTACAAAATTGTTTAAAATTAAAATTTTTTTTCAAATTCACAAAATTTATCAAAAAGCACGATATTTATGAAAACTTAAAAATATTTTCAAGATTTACAACATTTTACAAAATTTACATTTTTAAATTTACAGATATCAAGGTTTACCAAATTTTTTATAATTTATATTTAGCAAAACTTACGTTTTTCAAATTTACAACATTTTTCAAAATTTACATTTTTCAAATTTAAAACATTTTAAAAAATTTACATTTTTCAAATTTACAACATTTTAAAAAATTTACATTTTTCAAATTTACAACATTTTAAAAAATTTACATTTTTCAAATTTACAACATTTTACAAAATTTACATTTTTTGTATTTACATATTTAAAAAAGGACATTTTGCAAATTTACATATTTCAAAATTTTAATTTTTTAAATTTACAAAATTTTTCATAATTTATATTTTTCAAATCAAAATTTACATTTTTCAAAACGCACAACATTTTCCAAAATTTACATTTTTGTAATTTACAACATTTTAAAAAATTTACATTTTTCAAAACTTTTCAAATTTTACATTTCTAAAAATTAACAATATTTTTCAAAAGTTACAACTTTTTTAAATATTTACGCAATATAATAAAATTATTCAAAATTTACAGTATTTTTCAAAATTTATAAAACTTTTCTAATTCAGAACATATTACAAAATTTACATTTTTCATATTTACATATTTCAAAATTTACATTTTTCAACTTTACATATTTCAAAATTTACATTTATCCAATTTACAGTTTTCAAAATTTACAAAATTTACATATTTCAAAATTTACAAAAATTTTCAAACATTACATTATTTTAATTTATATTACTCAAAATTTACAATATTTTAAAAATGTACATTTTTCAAATTTACATATTTCAACATTTACATTTATCAAATTTATAGTTTTAAAAATTTACAAAATTTAAATACTTACGCAATTTTTCAAAATATGTCAAATTTGACAAAAATTTATCAAAATTCGTCAAAATTTACAAAATTGTTTAAAATTAAAATTTTTTTTCAAATTCACAAAATTTATCAAAAAGCACGATATTTATGAAAACTTAAAAATATTTTCAAGATTTACAACATTTTACAAAATTTACATTTTTAAATTTACAGATATCAAGGTTTACCAAATTTTTTATAATTTATATTTAGCAAAACTTACGTTTTTCAAATTTACAACATTTTTCAAAATTTACATTTTTCAAATTTAAAACATTTTAAAAAATTTACATTTTTCAAATTTACAACATTTTAAAAAATTTACATTTTTCAAATTTACAACATTTTAAAAAATTTACATTTTTCAAATTTACAACATTTTACAAAATTTACATTTTTTGTATTTACATATTTCAAAATGTACATTTTGCAAATTTACATATTTCAAAATTTTAATTTTTTAAATTTACAAAATTTTTCATAATTTATATTTTTCAAATCAAAATTTACATTTTTCAAAACGCACAACATTTTCCAAAATTTACATTTTTGTAATTTACAACATTTTAAAACATTTACATTTTTCAAAACTTTTCAAATTTTACATTTCTAAAAATTAACAATATTTTTCAAAAGTTACAACTTTTTTAAATATTTACGCAATATAATAAAATTATTCAAAATTTACAGTATTTTTCAAAATTTATAAAACTTTTCTAATTCAGAACATATTACAAAATTTACATTTTTCATATTTACATATTTCAAAATTTACATTTTTCAACTTTACATATTTCAAAATTTACATTTATCCAATTTACAGTTTTCAAAATTTACAAAATTTACATATTTCAAAATTTACAAAAATTTTCAAACATTACATTATTTAAATTTATATTACTCAAAATTTACAATATTTTAAAAATGTACATTTTTCAAATTTACATATTTCAACATTTACATTTATCAAATTTATAGTTTTAAAAATTTACAAAATTTAAATACTTACGCAATTTTTCAAAATATGTCAAATTTGACAAAAATTTATCAAAATTTGTCAAAATTTACAAAATTGTTTAAAATTAAAATTTTTTTTCAAATTCACAAAATTTATCAAAAAGCACGATATTTATGAAAACTTAAAAATATTTTCAAGATTTACAACATTTTACAAAATTTACATTTTTAAATTTACAGATATCAAGGTTTACCAAATTTTTTATAATTTATATTTAGCAAAATTTACGTTTTTCAAATTTACAACATTTTTCAAAATTTACATTTTTCAAATTTACAACATTTTAAAAAATTTACATTTTACAAATTTACAACATTTTAAAAAATTTACATTTTTCAAATTTACAACATTTTACAAAACTTACATTTTTCGTATTTACATATTTCAAAATGTACATTTTGCAAATTTACATATTTCAAAATTTTAATTTTTTAAATTTACAAAATTTTTCATAATTTATTTTATATTTATTTATCAAATTTACAGTTTTCAAAATTTACAAATTAAAAATTTTAAAAATTTGCAAAATTTTTAAAAACTTACGAACCTTTTAAAAGTTTACAAAATTTCTAAAAACTTACAAAATTTCTAAAATTTACAAAATTTCTAAAACTTTTAAATTAATTTTTAAAACATATAAATATTTCAAAATTTACAAACTTTATAAAAATTTACTAAATTTTTCAAAAAATACAAAATGTTTAAAAATATACAAAATTTTTAAAATTTACAAAATTGTACAAAAATTACAAAATTTTTCAATAATTACAAAATTTTTGCAAAATTTACAAAATTTTTCATAATTTACCAATTTTTTCAAAATTAACAAATTTTTACAAAATTAAAATAATATTAAAATGCACCATATCTATGAAAATTTAGAAATTTTTTCAACCTCTTATAAAATTTCCATTTATCAAAATTATAACATGTTTCTAAATTTACATTTTTAAATTTATATTTTACAAAAATTTATATTTTTCAAATTTTCAACATATTACAAAAAATTTACATTCTTCAAATTTACATTTCACAAAATTTAAATTTTTTAAATTTATAGATATAAAAATTTTTACAAAATTTTTCATAATTTATATTTATCAAAATTTACATTATTCAAAATTTATAGTATTTTTCAAAATTTATAAAACTTTTCTAATTCAGAACATATTACAAAATTTACATTTTTCATATTTACATATTTCAAAATTTACATTTTTCAAATTTACATATTTCAAAATTTACATTTATCAAATTTACAGTTATAAAAATTTACAAAATTTAAATACTTACGCAATTTTTTTAAATTTGTCAAAATTTACAAAAATTTGTCAAAATTTGTCAAAATTTACAAAAATTTTTAAAATTTACAAAATTGTTTAAAATTAAAATTATATTTTCAAATTCACAAAATTTATAAAAAAGCACGATATTTATGAAAACTTAAAAATATTTTCAAGATTTACAACATTTTACAAATTTTACATTTTTCGTATTTACATATTTAATAATTTACATTTTGCAAATTTACATATTTCAAAATTTTAATTTTTTAAATTTACAAAATTTTTCATAATTTATATTTTTCAAATCAAAATTTACATTTTTCAAAACGCACAACATTTTCCAAAATATACAACATTTTACAAAATTTACATTTTTGTAATTTACAACATTTTAAAAAATTTACATTTTTCAAAATTTGTCAATAATTACAAAACTTTTCAAATTTTACATTTCTAAAAATTAACAATATTTTTCAAAAGTTACAACTTTTTTAAATATTTACGCAATATAATAAAATTATTCAAAATTTACAGTATTTTTCAAAATTTATAAAACTTTTCTAATTCAGAACATATTACAAAATTTACATTTTTCATATTTACATATTTCAAAATTGACATTTTTCAAATTTACATATTTCAAAATTTACATTTATCAAATTTATAGTTTTAAAAATTTATAAAATTTAAATACTTACGCAATTTTTCAAAATTTGTCAAATTTTACAAAAATTTATCAAAATTCGTCAAAATTTACAAAATTGTTTAAAATTAAAATTTTTTTTCAAATTCACAAAATTTATCAAAAAGCACGATATTTATGAAAACTTAAAAATATTTTCAAGATTTACAACATTTTACAAAATTTACGTTTTTAAATTTACAGATATCAAGGATTACCAAATTTTTTATAATTTATATTTAGCAAAATTTACGTTTTTCAAATTTACAACATTTTTCAAAATTTACATTTTTCAAATTTACAACATTTTAAAAAATTTACATTTTTCAAATTTACAACATTTTAAAAAATTTACATTTTTCAAATTTACAACATTTTAAAAAATTTACATTTTTCAAATTTACAACATTTTACAAAATTTACATTTTTTGTATTTACATATTTCAAAATGTACATTTTGCAAATTTACATATTTCAAAATTTTAATTTTTTAAATTTACAAAATTTTTCATAATTTATATTTTTCAAATCAAAATTTACATTTTTCAAAACGCACAACATTTTCCAAAATTTACATTTTTGTAATTTACAACATTTTAAAAAATTTACATTTTTCAAAACTTTTCAAATTTTACATTTCTAAAAATTAACAATATTTTTCAAAAGTTACAACTTTTTTAAATATTTACGCAATATAATAAAATTATTCAAAATTTACAGTATTTTTCAATATTTATAAAACTTTTCTAATTCAGAACATATTACAAAATTTACATTTTTCATATTTACATATTTCAAAATTTACATTTTTCAACTTTACATATTTCAAAATTTACATTTATCCAATTTACAGATTTCAAAATTTACAAAATTTACATATTTCAAAGTTTACAAAAATTTTCAAACTTTACATTATTTAAATTTCCATTACTCAAAATTGACAATATTTTTAAAATTTACATTTTTAAATAATTTATAAAATTTTTGCAAAATTTACAAAATTTTTGCTAAATTTACAAAATTTTTGCAAAATTTACAAAATTTTTGCAAAATTTACAAAATTTTTGCAAAATTTACAAAATTTTTGCAAAATTTACAAAATTTTTGCAAAATTTACAAAATTTTTGCAAAATTTACAAAATATTTGCAAAATTTACAAAATTTTTGCAAAATGTACAAAATTTTGCAAAATTTACAAAATTTTTGCAAAATTTACAAAATTTTTGCAAATTTTACAAAATTTTTGAAAAATTTACAAAATTTTTCATAATTTACCAATTTTTTCAAAATTAACAAATTTTTACAAAATTTATCATAATTCGTCAAAATTTACAAAATTGTTTAAAATTAAAATTTTTTTTCAAATTCACAAAATTTATCAAAAAGCACGATATTTATGAAAACTTAAAAATATTTTCAAGATTTACAACATTTTACAAATTTTACATTTTTCGTATTTACATATTTAATAATTTACATTTTGCAAATTTACATATTTCAAAATTTTAATTTTTTAAATTTACAAAATTTTTCATAATTTATATTTTTCAAATCAAAATTTACATTTTTCAAAACGCACAACATTTTCCAAAATATACAACATTTTACAAAATTTACATTTTTGTAATTTACAACATTTTAAAAAATTTACATTTTTCAAAATTTGTCAATAATTACAAAACTTTTCAAATTTTACATTTCTAAAAATTAACAATATTTTTCAAAAGTTACAACTTTTTTAAATATTTACGCAATATAATAAAATTATTCAAAATTTACAGTATTTTTCAAAATTTATAAAACTTTTCTAATTCAGAACATATTACAAAATTTACATTTTTCATATTTACATATTTCAAAATTTACATTTTTCAAATTTACATATTTCAAAATTTACATTTATCAAATTTATAGTTTTAAAAATTTACAAAATTTAAATACTTACGCAATTTTTCAAAATTTGTCAAATTTTACAAAAATTTATCAAAATTCGTCAAAATTTACAAAATTGTTTAAAATTAAAATTTTTTTTCAAATTCACAAAATTTATCAAAAAACACGATATTTATGAAAACTTAAAAATATTTTCAAGATTTACAACATTTTACAAAATTTACATTTTTAAATTTACAGATATCAAGGTTTACCAAATTTTTTATAATTTATATTTAGCAAAATTTACGTTTTTCAATTTACAACATTTTTCAAAATTTACATTTTTCAAATTTACAACATTTTAAAAAATTTACATTTTTCAAATTTACAACATTTTAAAAAATTTACATTTTTCAAATTTACAACATTTTAAAAAATTTACATTTTTCAAATTTACAACATTTTAAAAAATTTACATTTTTCAAATTTACAACATTTTACAAAATTTACATTTTTTGTATTTACATATTTCAAAATGTACATTTTGCAAATTTACATATTTCAAAATTTTAATTTTTTAAATTTACAAAATTTTTCATAATTTATATTTTTCAAATCAAAATTTACATTTTTCAAAACGCACAACATTTTCCAAAATTTACATTTTTGTAATTTACAACATTTTTAAAAATTTACATTTTTCAAAACTTTTCAAATTTTACATTTCTAAAAATTAACAATATTTTTCAAAAGTTACAACTTTTTTAAATATTTACGCAATATAATAAAATTATTCAAAATTTACAGTATTTTTCAATATTTATAAAACTTTTCTAATTCAGAACATATTACAAAATTTACATTTTTCATATTTACATATTTCAAAATTTACATTTTTCAACTTTACATATTTCAAAATTTACATTTATCCAATTTACAGTTTTCAAAATTTACAAAATTTACATATTTCAAAGTTTACAAAAATTTTCAAACTTTACATTATTTAAATTTCCATTACTCAAAATTGACAATATTTTTAAAATTTACATTTTTAAATAATTTATAAAATTTTTGCAAAATTTACAAAATTTTTGCTAAATTTACAAAATTTTTGCAAAATTTACAAAATTTTTGCAAAATTTACAAAATTTTTGCAAAATTTACAAAATTTTAGCAAAATTTACAAAATTTTTGCAAAATTTACAAAATTTTTGCAAAATTTACAAAATATTTGCAAAATTTACAAAATTTTTGCAAAATTTACAAAATTTTTGCAAAATTTACAAAATTTACAAAATTTTACAAAATTTTTGAAAAATTTTACAAAATTTTTGAAAAATTTACAAAATTTTTCATAATTTACCAATTTTTTCAAAATTAACAAATTTTTACAAAATTTATCATAATTCGTCTAAATTTACAAAATTGTTTAAAATTAAAATTTTTTTTCAAATTCACAAAATTTATCAAAAAGCACGATATTTATGAAAACTTAAAAATATTTTCAAGATTTACAACATTTTACAAATTTTACATTTTTCGTATTTACATATTTAATAATTTACATTTTGCAAATTTACATATTTCAAAATTTTAATTTTTTAAATTTACAAAATTTTTCATAATTTATATTTTTCAAATCAAAATTTACATTTTTCAAAACGCACAACATTTTCCAAAATATACAACATTTTACAAAATTTACATTTTTGTAATTTACAACATTTTAAAAAATTTACATTTTTCAAAATTTGTCAATAATTACAAAACTTTTCAAATTTTACATTTCTAAAAATTAACAATATTTTTCAAAAGTTACAACTTTTTTAAATATTTACGCAATATAATAAAATTATTCAAAATTTACAGTATTTTTCAAAATTTATAAAACTTTTCTAATTCAGAACATATTACAAAATTTACATTTTTCATATTTACATATTTCAAAATTTACATTTTTCAAATTTACATATTTCAAAATTTACATTTATCAAATTTATAGTTTTAAAAATTTACAAAATTTAAATACTTACGCAATTTTTCAAAATTTGTCAAATTTTACAAAAATTTATCAAAATTCGTCAAAATTTACAAAATTGTTTAAAATTAAAATTTTTTTTCAAATTCACAAAATTTATCAAAAAGCACGATATTTATGAAAACTTAAAAATATTTTCAAGATTTACAACATTTTACAAAATTTACATTTTTAAATTTACAGATATCAAGGTTTACCAAATTTTTTATAATTTATATTTAGCAAAATTTACGTTTTTCAAATTTACAACACTTTTCAAAATTTACATTTTTCAAATTTACAACATTTTAAAAAATTTACATTTTTCAAATTTACAACATTTTAAAAAATTTACATTTTTCAAATTTACAACATTTTAAAAAATTTACATTTTTCAAATTTACAACATTTTACAAAATTTACATTTTTTGTATTTACATATTTCAAAATGTACATTTTGCAAATTTACATATTTCAAAATTTTAATTTTTTAAATTTACAAAATTTTTCATAATTTATATTTTTCAAATCAAAATTTACATTTTTCAAAACGCACAACATTTTCCAAAATTTACATTTTTGTAATTTACAACATTTTTAAAAATTTACATTTTTCAAAACTTTTCAAATTTTACATTTCTAAAAATTAACAATATTTTTCAAAAGTTACAACTTTTTTAAATATTTACGCAATATAATAAAATTATTCAAAATTTACAGTATTTTTCAATATTTATAAAACTTTTCTAATTCAGAACATATTACAAAATTTACATTTTTCATATTTACATATTTCAAAATTTACATTTTTCAACTTTACATATTTCAAAATTTACATTTATCCAATTTACAGTTTTCAAAATTTACAAAATTTACATATTTCAAAGTTTACAAAAATTTTCAAACTTTACATTATTTAAATTTCCATTACTCAAAATTGACAATATTTTTAAAATTTACATTTTTAAATAATTTATAAAATTTTTGCAAAATTTACAAAATTTTTGCTAAATTTACAAAATTTTTGCTAAATTTACAAAATTTTTGCAAAATTTACAAAATTTTTGCAAAATTTACAAAATTTTTGCAAAATTTACAAAATATTTGCAAAATTTACAAAATATTTGCAAAATTTACAAAATTTTTGCAAAATGTAAAAAATTTTTGCAAAATTTACAAAATTTTTGCAAATTTTACAAAATTTTTGCAAAATTTACAAAATTTTTCATAATTTACCAATTTTTTCAAAATTAACAAATTTTTACAAAATTTATCAAAATTTGTCAAAATTTACAAAATTGTTTAAAATTAAAATTTTTTTTCAAATTCATTAATTTTTTAAATTTACAAAATTTTTCATAATTTATATTTTTCAAATCAAAATTTACATTTTTCAAAACGCACAACATTTTCCAAAATATACAACATTTTACAAAATTTACATTTTTGTAATTTACAACATTTTAAAAAATTTACATTTTTCAAAATTTGTCAATAATTACAAAACTTTTCAAATTTTACATTTCTAAAAATTAACAATATTTTTCAAAAGTTACAACTTTTTTAAATATTTACGCAATATAATAAAATTATTCAAAATTTACAGTATTTTTCAAAATTTATAAAACTTTTCTAATTCAGAACATATTACAAAATTTACATTTTTCATATTTACATATTTCAAAATTGACATTTTTCAAATTTACATATTTCAAAATTTACATTTATCAAATTTATAGTTTTAAAAATTTATAAAATTTAAATACTTACGCAATTTTTCAAAATTTGTCAAATTTTACAAAAATTTATCAAAATTCGTCAAAATTTACAAAATTGTTTAAAATTAAAATTTTTTTTCAAATTCACAAAATTTATCAAAAAGCACGATATTTATGAAAACTTAAAAATATTTTCAAGATTTACAACATTTTACAAAATTTACGTTTTTAAATTTACAGATATCAAGGATTACCAAATTTTTTATAATTTATATTTAGCAAAATTTACGTTTTTCAAATTTACAACATTTTTCAAAATTTACATTTTTCAAATTTACAACATTTTAAAAAATTTACATTTTTCAAATTTACAACATTTTAAAAAATTTACATTTTTCAAATTTACAACATTTTAAAAAATTTACATTTTTCAAATTTACAACATTTTACAAAATTTACATTTTTTGTATTTACATATTTCAAAATGTACATTTTGCAAATTTACATATTTCAAAATTTTAATTTTTTAAATTTACAAAATTTTTCATAATTTATATTTTTCAAATCAAAATTTACATTTTTCAAAACGCACAACATTTTCCAAAATTTACATTTTTGTAATTTACAACATTTTAAAAAATTTACATTTTTCAAAACTTTTCAAATTTTACATTTCTAAAAATTAACAATATTTTTCAAAAGTTACAACTTTTTTAAATATTTACGCAATATAATAAAATTATTCAAAATTTACAGTATTTTTCAATATTTATAAAACTTTTCTAATTCAGAACATATTACAAAATTTACATTTTTCATATTTACATATTTCAAAATTTACATTTTTCAACTTTACATATTTCAAAATTTACATTTATCCAATTTACAGATTTCAAAATTTACAAAATTTACATATTTCAAAGTTTACAAAAATTTTCAAACTTTACATTATTTAAATTTCCATTACTCAAAATTGACAATATTTTTAAAATTTACATTTTTAAATAATTTATAAAATTTTTGCAAAATTTACAAAATTTTTGCTAAATTTACAAAATTTTTGCAAAATTTACAAAATTTTTGCAAAATTTACAAAATTTTTGCAAAATTTACAAAATTTTTGCAAAATTTACAAAATTTTTGCAAAATTTACAAAATATTTGCAAAATTTACAAAATTTTTGCAAAATGTACAAAATTTTGCAAAATTTACAAAATTTTTGCAAAATTTACAAAATTTTTGCAAATTTTACAAAATTTTTGAAAAATTTACAAAATTTTTCATAATTTACCAATTTTTTCAAAATTAACAAATTTTTACAAAATTTATCATAATTCGTCAAAATTTACAAAATTGTTTAAAATTAAAATTTTTTTTCAAATTCACAAAATTTATCAAAAAGCACGATATTTATGAAAACTTAAAAATATTTTCAAGATTTACAACATTTTACAAATTTTACATTTTTCGTATTTACATATTTAATAATTTACATTTTGCAAATTTACATATTTCAAAATTTTAATTTTTTAAATTTACAAAATTTTTCATAATTTATATTTTTCAAATCAAAATTTACATTTTTCAAAACGCACAACATTTTCCAAAATATACAACATTTTACAAAATTTACATTTTTGTAATTTACAACATTTTAAAAAATTTACATTTTTCAAAATTTGTCAATAATTACAAAACTTTTCAAATTTTACATTTCTAAAAATTAACAATATTTTTCAAAAGTTACAACTTTTTTAAATATTTACGCAATATAATAAAATTATTCAAAATTTACAGTATTTTTCAAAATTTATAAAACTTTTCTAATTCAGAACATATTACAAAATTTACATTTTTCATATTTACATATTTCAAAATTTACATTTTTCAAATTTACATATTTCAAAATTTACATTTATCAAATTTATAGTTTTAAAAATTTACAAAATTTAAATACTTACGCAATTTTTCAAAATTTGTCAAATTTTACAAAAATTTATCAAAATTCGTCAAAATTTACAAAATTGTTTAAAATTAAAATTTTTTTTCAAATTCACAAAATTTATCAAAAAACACGATATTTATGAAAACTTAAAAATATTTTCAAGATTTACAACATTTTACAAAATTTACATTTTTAAATTTACAGATATCAAGGTTTACCAAATTTTTTATAATTTATATTTAGCAAAATTTACGTTTTTCAATTTACAACATTTTTCAAAATTTACATTTTTCAAATTTACAACATTTTAAAAAATTTACATTTTTCAAATTTACAACATTTTAAAAAATTTACATTTTTCAAATTTACAACATTTTAAAAAATTTACATTTTTCAAATTTACAACATTTTAAAAAATTTACATTTTTCAAATTTACAACATTTTACAAAATTTACATTTTTTGTATTTACATATTTCAAAATGTACATTTTGCAAATTTACATATTTCAAAATTTTAATTTTTTAAATTTACAAAATTTTTCATAATTTATATTTTTCAAATCAAAATTTACATTTTTCAAAACGCACAACATTTTCCAAAATTTACATTTTTGTAATTTACAACATTTTTAAAAATTTACATTTTTCAAAACTTTTCAAATTTTACATTTCTAAAAATTAACAATATTTTTCAAAAGTTACAACTTTTTTAAATATTTACGCAATATAATAAAATTATTCAAAATTTACAGTATTTTTCAATATTTATAAAACTTTTCTAATTCAGAACATATTACAAAATTTACATTTTTCATATTTACATATTTCAAAATTTACATTTTTCAACTTTACATATTTCAAAATTTACATTTATCCAATTTACAGTTTTCAAAATTTACAAAATTTACATATTTCAAAGTTTACAAAAATTTTCAAACTTTACATTATTTAAATTTCCATTACTCAAAATTGACAATATTTTTAAAATTTACATTTTTAAATAATTTATAAAATTTTTGCAAAATTTACAAAATTTTTGCTAAATTTACAAAATTTTTGCAAAATTTACAAAATTTTTGCAAAATTTACAAAATTTTTGCAAAATTTACAAAATTTTTGCAAAATTTACAAAATTTTTGCAAAATTTACAAAATTTTTGCAAAATTTACAAAATTTTTGCAAAATTTACAAAATTTTTGCAAAATTTACAAAATATTTGCAAAATTTACAAAATTTTTGCAAAATGTACAAAATTTTTGCAAAATTTACAAAATTTTTGCAAAATTTACAAAATTTACAAAATTTTACAAAATTTTTGAAAAATTTACAAAATTTTTCATAATTTACCAATTTTTTCAAAATTAACAAATTTTTACAAAATTTATCATAATTCGTCTAAATTTACAAAATTGTTTAAAATTAAAATTTTTTTTCAAATTCACAAAATTTATCAAAAAGCACGATATTTATGAAAACTTAAAAATATTTTCAAGATTTACAACATTTTACAAAATTTACGTTTTTAAATTTACAGATATCAAGGATTACCAAATTTTTTATAATTTATATTTAGCAAAATTTACGTTTTTCAAATTTACAACATTTTTCAAAATTTACATTTTTCAAATTTACAACATTTTAAAAAATTTACATTTTTCAAATTTACAACATTTTAAAAAATTTACATTTTTCAAATTTACAACATTTTAAAAAATTTACATTTTTCAAATTTACAACATTTTACAAAATTTACATTTTTTGTATTTACATATTTCAAAATGTACATTTTGCAAATTTACATATTTCAAAATTTTAATTTTTTAAATTTACAAAATTTTTCATAATTTATATTTTTCAAATCAAAATTTACATTTTTCAAAACGCACAACATTTTCCAAAATTTACATTTTTGTAATTTACAACATTTTAAAAAATTTACATTTTTCAAAACTTTTCAAATTTTACATTTCTAAAAATTAACAATATTTTTCAAAAGTTACAACTTTTTTAAATATTTACGCAATATAATAAAATTATTCAAAATTTACAGTATTTTTCAATATTTATAAAACTTTTCTAATTCAGAACATATTACAAAATTTACATTTTTCATATTTACATATTTCAAAATTTACATTTTTCAACTTTACATATTTCAAAATTTACATTTATCCAATTTACAGATTTCAAAATTTACAAAATTTACATATTTCAAAGTTTACAAAAATTTTCAAACTTTACATTATTTAAATTTCCATTACTCAAAATTGACAATATTTTTAAAATTTACATTTTTAAATAATTTATAAAATTTTTGCAAAATTTACAAAATTTTTGCTAAATTTACAAAATTTTTGCAAAATTTACAAAATTTTTGCAAAATTTACAAAATTTTTGCAAAATTTACAAAATTTTTGCAAAATTTACAAAATTTTTGCAAAATTTACAAAATTTTTGCAAAATTTACAAAATATTTGCAAAATTTACAAAATTTTTGCAAAATGTACAAAATTTTGCAAAATTTACAAAATTTTTGCAAAATTTACAAAATTTTTGCAAATTTTACAAAATTTTTGAAAAATTTACAAAATTTTTCATAATTTACCAATTTTTTCAAAATTAACAAATTTTTACAAAATTTATCATAATTCGTCAAAATTTACAAAATTGTTTAAAATTAAAATTTTTTTTCAAATTCACAAAATTTATCAAAAAGCACGATATTTATGAAAACTTAAAAATATTTTCAAGATTTACAACATTTTACAAATTTTACATTTTTCGTATTTACATATTTAATAATTTACATTTTGCAAATTTACATATTTCAAAATTTTAATTTTTTAAATTTACAAAATTTTTCATAATTTATATTTTTCAAATCAAAATTTACATTTTTCAAAACGCACAACATTTTCCAAAATATACAACATTTTACAAAATTTACATTTTTGTAATTTACAACATTTTAAAAAATTTACATTTTTCAAAATTTGTCAATAATTACAAAACTTTTCAAATTTTACATTTCTAAAAATTAACAATATTTTTCAAAAGTTACAACTTTTTTAAATATTTACGCAATATAATAAAATTATTCAAAATTTACAGTATTTTTCAAAATTTATAAAACTTTTCTAATTCAGAACATATTACAAAATTTACATTTTTCATATTTACATATTTCAAAATTTACATTTTTCAAATTTACATATTTCAAAATTTACATTTATCAAATTTATAGTTTTAAAAATTTACAAAATTTAAATACTTACGCAATTTTTCAAAATTAGTCAAATTTTACAAAAATTTATCAAAATTCGTCAAAATTTACAAAATTGTTTAAAATTAAAATTTTTTTTCAAATTCACAAAATTTATCAAAAAACACGATATTTATGAAAACTTAAAAATATTTTCAAGATTTACAACATTTTACAAAATTTACATTTTTAAATTTACAGATATCAAGGTTTACCAAATTTTTTATAATTTATATTTAGCAAAATTTACGTTTTTCAATTTACAACATTTTTCAAAATTTACATTTTTCAAATTTACAACATTTTAAAAAATTTACATTTTTCAAATTTACAACATTTTAAAAAATTTACATTTTTCAAATTTACAACATTTTAAAAAATTTACATTTTTCAAATTTACAACATTTTAAAAAATTTACATTTTTCAAATTTACAACATTTTACAAAATTTACATTTTTTGTATTTACATATTTCAAAATGTACATTTTGCAAATTTACATATTTCAAAATTTTAATTTTTTAAATTTACAAAATTTTTCATAATTTATATTTTTCAAATCAAAATTTACATTTTTCAAAACGCACAACATTTTCCAAAATTTACATTTTTGTAATTTACAACATTTTTAAAAATTTACATTTTTCAAAACTTTTCAAATTTTACATTTCTAAAAATTAACAATATTTTTCAAAAGTTACAACTTTTTTAAATATTTACGCAATATAATAAAATTATTCAAAATTTACAGTATTTTTCAATATTTATAAAACTTTTCTAATTCAGAACATATTACAAAATTTACATTTTTCATATTTACATATTTCAAAATTTACATTTTTCAACTTTACATATTTCAAAATTTACATTTATCCAATTTACAGTTTTCAAAATTTACAAAATTTACATATTTCAAAGTTTACAAAAATTTTCAAACTTTACATTATTTAAATTTCCATTACTCAAAATTGACAATATTTTTAAAATTTACATTTTTAAATAATTTATAAAATTTTTGCAAAATTTACAAAATTTTTGCTAAATTTACAAAATTTTTGCAAAATTTACAAAATTTTTGCAAAATTTACAAAATTTTTGCAAAATTTACAAAATTTTTGCAAAATTTACAAAATTTTTGCAAAATTTACAAAATTTTTGCAAAATTTACAAAATATTTGCAAAATTTACAAAATTTTTGCAAAATGTACAAAATTTTTGCAAAATTTACAAAATTTTTGCAAAATTTACAAAATTTACAAAATTTTACAAAATTTTTGAAAAATTTACAAAATTTTTCATAATTTACCAATTTTTTCAAAATTAACAAATTTTTACAAAATTTATCATAATTCGTCTAAATTTACAAAATTGTTTAAAATTAAAATTTTTTTTCAAATTCACAAAATTTATCAAAAAGCACGATATTTATGAAAACTTAAAAATATTTTCAAGATTTACAACATTTTACAAATTTTACATTTTTCGTATTTACATATTTAATAATTTACATTTTGCAAATTTACATATTTCAAAATTTTAATTTTTTAAATTTACAAAATTTTTCATAATTTATATTTTTCAAATCAAAATTTACATTTTTCAAAACGCACAACATTTTCCAAAATATACAACATTTTACAAAATTTACATTTTTGTAATTTACAACATTTTAAAAAATTTACATTTTTCAAAATTTGTCAATAATTACAAAACTTTTCAAATTTTACATTTCTAAAAATTAACAATATTTTTCAAAAGTTACAACTTTTTTAAATATTTACGCAATATAATAAAATTATTCAAAATTTACAGTATTTTTCAAAATTTATAAAACTTTTCTAATTAAGAACATATTACAAAATTTACATTTTTCATATTTACATATTTCAAAATTTACATTTTTCAAATTTACATATTTCAAAATTTACATTTATCAAATTTATAGTTTTAAAAATTTACAAAATTTAAATACTTACGCAATTTTTCAAAATTTGTCAAATTTTACAAAAATTTATCAAAATTCGTCAAAATTTACAAAATTGTTTAAAATTAAAATTTTTTTTCAAATTCACAAAATTTATCAAAAAGCACGATATTTATGAAAACTTAAAAATATTTTCAAGATTTACAACATTTTACAAAATTTACATTTTTAAATTTACAGATATCAAGGTTTACCAAATTTTTTATAATTTATATTTAGCAAAATTTACGTTTTTCAAATTTACAACACTTTTCAAAATTTACATTTTTCAAATTTACAACATTTTAAAAAATTTACATTTTTCAAATTTACAACATTTTAAAAAATTTACATTTTTCAAATTTACAACATTTTAAAAAATTTACATTTTTCAAATTTACAACATTTTACAAAATTTACATTTTTTGTATTTACATATTTCAAAATGTACATTTTGCAAATTTACATATTTCAAAATTTTAATTTTTTAAATTTACAAAATTTTTCATAATTTATATTTTTCAAATCAAAATTTACATTTTTCAAAACGCACAACATTTTCCAAAATTTACATTTTTGTAATTTACAACATTTTTAAAAATTTACATTTTTCAAAACTTTTCAAATTTTACATTTCTAAAAATTAACAATATTTTTCAAAAGTTACAACTTTTTTAAATATTTACGCAATATAATAAAATTATTCAAAATTTACAGTATTTTTCAATATTTATAAAACTTTTCTAATTCAGAACATATTACAAAATTTACATTTTTCATATTTACATATTTCAAAATTTACATTTTTCAACTTTACATATTTCAAAATTTACATTTATCCAATTTACAGTTTTCAAAATTTACAAAATTTACATATTTCAAAGTTTACAAAAATTTTCAAACTTTACATTATTTAAATTTCCATTACTCAAAATTGACAATATTTTTAAAATTTACATTTTTAAATAATTTATAAAATTTTTGCAAAATTTACAAAATTTTTGCTAAATTTACAAAATTTTTGCTAAATTTACAAAATTTTTGCAAAATTTACAAAATTTTTGCAAAATTTACAAAATTTTTGCAAAATGTAAAAAATTTTTGCAAATTTTACAAAATTTTTGCAAAATTTACAAAATTTTTCATAATTTACCAATTTTTTCAAAATTAACAAATTTTTACAAAATTTATCAAAATTTGTCAAAATTTACAAAATTGTTTAAAATTAAAATTTTTTTTCAAATTCATTAATTTTTTAAATTTACAAAATTTTTCATAATTTATATTTTTCAAATCAAAATTTACATTTTTCAAAACGCACAACATTTTCCAAAATATACAACATTTTACAAAATTTACATTTTTGTAATTTACAACATTTTAAAAAATTTACATTTTTCAAAATTTACAAAATTTTTCATAATTTACCAATTTTTTCAAAATTAACAAATTTTTACAAAATTTATCAAAATTCGTCAAAATTTACAAAATTGTTTAAAATTAAAATTTTTTTTCAAATTCACAAAATTTATCAAAAAGCACGATATTTATGAAAACTTAAAAATATTTTCAAGATTTACAACATTTTACAAAATTTACATTTTTAAATTTACAGATATCAAGGTTTACCAAATTTTTTATAATTTATATTTAGCAAAACTTACGTTTTTCAAATTTACAACATTTTCAAAATTTACATTTTTCAAATTTAAAACATTTTAAAAAATTTACATTTTTCAAATTTACAACATTTTAAAAAATTTACATTTTTCAAATTTACAACATTTTAAAAAATTTACATTTTTCAAATTTACAACATTTTACAAAATTTACATTTTTTGTATTTACATATTTAAAAAAGGACATTTTGCAAATTTACATATTTCAAAATTTTAATTTTTTAAATTTACAAAATTTTTCATAATTTATATTTTTCAAATCAAAATTTACATTTTTCAAAACGCACAACATTTTCCAAAATTTACATTTTTGTAATTTACAACATTTTAAAAAATTTACATTTTTCAAAACTTTTCAAATTTTACATTTCTAAAAATTAACAATATTTTTCAAAAGTTACAACTTTTTTAAATATTTACGCAATATAATAAAATTATTCAAAATTTACAGTATTTTTCAAAATTTATAAAACTTTTCTAATTCAGAACATATTACAAAATTTACATTTTTCATATTTACATATTTCAAAATTTACATTTTTCAACTTTACATATTTCAAAATTTACATTTATCCAATTTACAGTTTTCAAAATTTACAAAATTTACATATTTCAAAATTTACAAAAATTTTCAAACATTACATTATTTAAATTTATATTACTCAAAATTTACAATATTTTAAAAATGTACATTTTTCAAATTTACATATTTCAACATTTACATTTATCAAATTTATAGTTTTAAAAATTTACAAAATTTAAATACTTACGCAATTTTTCAAAATATGTCAAATTTTACAAAAATTTATCAAAATTCGTCAAAATTTACAAAATTGTTTAAAATTAAAATTTTTTTTCAAATTCACAAAATTTATCAATAAGCACGATATTTATGAAAACTTAAAAATATTTTCAAGATTTACAACATTTTACAAAATTTACGTTTTTAAATTTACAGATATCAAGGTTTACCAAATTTTTTATAATTTATATTTAGCAAAATTTACGTTTTTCAAATTTACAACATTTTTCAAAATTTACATTTTTCAAATTTACAACATTTTAAAAAATTTACATTTTTCAAATTTACAACATTTTAAAAAATTTACATTTTTCAAATTTACAACATTTTAAAAAATTTACATTTTTCAAATTTACAACATTTTACAAAATTTACATTTTTTGTATTTACATATTTCAAAATATACATTTTGCAAATTTACATATTTCAAAATTTTAATTTTTTAAATTTACAAAATTTTTCATAATTTATATTTTTCAAATCAAAATTTACATTTTTCAAAACGCACAACATTTTCCAAAATTTACATTTTTGTAATTTACAACATTTTAAAAAATTTACATTTTTCAAAACTTTTCAAATTTTACATTTCTAAAAATTAACAATATTTTTCAAAAGTTACAACTTTTTTAAATATTTACGCAATATAATAAAATTATTCAAAATTTACAGTATTTTTCAATATTTATAAAACTTTTCTAATTCAGAACATATTACAAAATTTACATTTTTCATATTTACATATTTCAAAATTTACATTTTTCAACTTTACATATTTCAAAATTTACATTTATCCAATTTACAGATTTCAAAATTTACAAAATTTACATATTTCAAAGTTTACAAAAATTTTCAAACTTTACATTATTTAAATTTCCATTACTCAAAATTGACAATATTTTTAAAATTTACATTTTTAAATGATTTATAAAATTTTTGCAAAATTTACAAAATTTTTGCTAAATTTACAAAATTTTTGCTAAATTTACAAAATTTTTGCTAAATTTACAAAATTTTTGCAAAATTTACAAAATTTTTGCAAAATTTACAAAATTTTTGCAAAATTTACAAAATTTTTGCAAAATTTACAAAATTTTTGCAAAATTTACAAAATTTTTGCAAAATTTACAAAATTTTTGCAAAATTTACAAAATTTTTGCAAAATTTACAAAATATTTGCAAAATTTACAAAATTTTTGCAAAATGTACAAAATTTTTGCAAAATTTACAAAATTTTTGAAAATTTACAAAATTTTTGCAAATTTTACAAAATTTTTGAAAAATTTACAAAATTTTTCATAATTTACCAATTTTTTCAAAATTAACAAATTTTTACAAAATTTATCATAATTCGTCAAAATTTACAAAATTGTTTAAAATTAAAATTTTTTTTCAAATTCACAAAATTTATCAAAAAGCACGATATTTATGAAAACTTAAAAATATTTTCAAGATTTACAACATTTTACAAATTTTACATTTTTCGTATTTACATATTTAATAATTTACATTTTGCAAATTTACATATTTCAAAATTTTAATTTTTTAAATTTACAAAATTTTTCATAATTTATATTTTTCAAATCAAAATTTACATTTTTCAAAACGCACAACATTTTCCAAAATATACAACATTATACAAAATTTACATTTTTGTAATTTACAACATTTTAAAAAATTTACATTTTTCAAAATTTGTCAATAATTACAAAACTTTTCAAATTTTACATTTCTAAAAATTAACAATATTTTTCAAAAGTTACAACTTTTTTAAATATTTACGCAATATAATAAAATTATTCAAAATTTACAGTATTTTTCAAAATTTATAAAACTTTTCTAATTCAGAACATATTACAAAATTTACATTTTTCATATTTACATATTTCAAAATTTACATTTTTCAAATTTACATATTTCAAAATTTACATTTATCAAATTTATAGTTTTAAAAATTTACAAAATTTAAATACTTACGCAATTTTTCAAAATTTGTCAAATTTTACAAAAATTTATCAAAATTCGTCAAAATTTACAAAATTGTTTAAAATTAAAATTTTTTTTCAAATTCACAAAATTTATCAAAAAGCACGATATTTATGAAAACTTAAAAATATTTTCAAGATTTACAACATTTTACAAAATTTACATTTTTAAATTTACAGATATCAAGGTTTACCAAATTTTTTATAATTTATATTTAGCAAAATTTACGTTTTTCAAATTTACAACATTTTTCAAAATTTACATTTTTCAAATTTACTACATTTTAAAAAATTTACATTTTTCAAATTTACAACATTTTAAAAAATTTACATTTTTCAAATTTACAACATTTTAAAAAATTTACATTTTTCAAATTTACAACATTTTACAAAATTTACATTTTTTGTATTTACATATTTCAAAATGTACATTTTGCAAATTTACATATTTCAAAATTTTAATTTTTTAAATTTACAAAATTTTTCATAATTTATATTTTTCAAATCAAAATTTACATTTTTCAAAACGCACAACATTTTCCAAAATTTACATTTTTGTAATTTACAACATTTTAAAAAATTTACATTTTTCAAAACTTTTCAAATTTTACATTTCTAAAAATTAACAATATTTTTCAAAAGTTACAACTTTTTTAAATATTTACGCAATATAATAAAATTATTCAAAATTTACAGTATTTTTCAAAATTTATAAAACTTTTCTAATTCAGAACATATTACAAAATTTACATTTTTCATATTTACATATTTCAAAATTTACATTTTTCAACTTTACATATTTCAAAATTTACATTTATCCAATTTACAGTTTTCAAAATTTACAAAATTTACATATTTCAAAATTTACAAAAATTTTCAAACATTACATTATTTTAATTTATATTACTCAAAATTTACAATATTTTAAAAATGTACATTTTTCAAATTTACATATTTCAACATTTACATTTATCAAATTTATAGTTTTAAAAATTTACAAAATTTAAATACTTACGCAATTTTTCAAAATATGTCAAATTTGACAAAAATTTATCAAAATTCGTCAAAATTTACAAAATTGTTTAAAATTAAAATTTTTTTTCAAATTCACAAAATTTATCAAAAAGCACGATATTTATGAAAACTTAAAAATATTTTCAAGATTTACAACATTTTACAAAATTTACATTTTTAAATTTACAGATATCAAGGTTTACCAAATTTTTTATAATTTATATTTAGCAAAACTTACGTTTTTCAAATTTACAACATTTTTCAAAATTTACATTTTTCAAATTTAAAACATTTTAAAAAATTTACATTTTTCAAATTTACAACATTTTAAAAAATTTACATTTTTCAAATTTACAACATTTTAAAAAATTTACATTTTTCAAATTTACAACATTTTACAAAATTTACATTTTTTGTATTTACATATTTCAAAATGTACATTTTGCAAATTTACATATTTCAAAATTTTAATTTTTTAAATTTACAAAATTTTTCATAATTTATATTTTTCAAATCAAAATTTACATTTTTCAAAACGCACAACATTTTCCAAAATTTACATTTTTGTAATTTACAACATTTTAAAACATTTACATTTTTCAAAACTTTTCAAATTTTACATTTCTAAAAATTAACAATATTTTTCAAAAGTTACAACTTTTTTAAATATTTACGCAATATAATAAAATTATTCAAAATTTACAGTATTTTTCAAAATTTATAAAACTTTTCTAATTCAGAACATATTACAAAATTTACATTTTTCATATTTACATATTTCAAAATTTACATTTTTCAACTTTACATATTTCAAAATTTACATTTATCCAATTTACAGTTTTCAAAATTTACAAAATTTACATATTTCAAAATTTACAAAAATTTTCAAACATTACATTATTTAAATTTATATTACTCAAAATTTACAATATTTTAAAAATGTACATTTTTCAAATTTACATATTTCAACATTTACATTTATCAAATTTATAGTTTTAAAAATTTACAAAATTTAAATACTTACGCAATTTTTCAAAATATGTCAAATTTGACAAAAATTTATCAAAATTTGTCAAAATTTACAAAATTGTTTAAAATTAAAATTTTTTTTCAAATTCACAAAATTTATCAAAAAGCACGATATTTATGAAAACTTAAAAATATTTTCAAGATTTACAACATTTTACAAAATTTACATTTTTAAATTTACAGATATCAAGGTTTACCAAATTTTTTATAATTTATATTTAGCAAAATTTACGTTTTTCAAATTTACAACATTTTTCAAAATTTACATTTTTCAAATTTACAACATTTTAAAAAATTTACATTTTACAAATTTACATTTTAAAAAATTTACATTTTTCAAATTTACAACATTTTACAAAACTTACATTTTTCGTATTTACATATTTCAAAATGTACATTTTGCAAATTTACATATTTCAAAATTTTAATTTTTTAAATTTACAAAATTTTTCATAATTTATTTTATATTTATTTATCAAATTTACAGTTTTCAAAATTTACAAATTAAAAATTTTAAAAATTTGCAAAATTTTTAAAAACTTACGAACCTTTTAAAAGTTTACAAAATTTCTAAAAACTTACAAAATTTCTAAAATTTACAAAATTTCTAAAACTTTTAAATTAATTTTTAAAACATATAAATATTTCAAAATTTACAAACTTTATAAAAATTTACTAAATTTTTCAAAAAATACAAAATGTTTAAAAATATACAAAATTTTTAAAATTTACAAAATTGTACAAAAATTACAAAATTTTTCAATAATTACAAAATTTTTGCAAAATTTACAAAATTTTTCATAATTTACCAATTTTTTCAAAATTAACAAATTTTTACAAAATTAAAATAATATTAAAATGCACCATATCTATGAAAATTTAGAAATTTTTTCAACCTCTTATAAAATTTCCATTTATCAAAATTATAACATGTTTCTAAATTTACATTTTTAAATTTATATTTTACAAAAATTTATATTTTTCAAATTTTCAACATATTACAAAAAATTTACATTCTTCAAATTTACATTTCACAAAATTTAAATTTTTTAAATTTATAGATATAAAAATTTTTACAAAATTTTTCATAATTTATATTTATCAAAATTTACATTATTCAAAATTTATAGTATTTTTCAAAATTTATAAAACTTTTCTAATTCAGAACATATTACAAAATTTACATTTTTCATATTTACATATTTCAAAATTTACATTTTTCAAATTTACATATTTCAAAATTTACATTTATCAAATTTACAGTTATAAAAATTTACAAAAATTAAATACTTACGCAATTTTTTTAAATTTGTCAAAATTTACAAAAATTTGTCAAAATTTGTCAAAATTTACAAAAATTTTTAAAATTTACAAAATTGTTTAAAATTAAAATTATATTTTCAAATTCACAAAATTTATAAAAAAGCACGATATTTATGAAAACTTAAAAATATTTTCAAGATTTACAACATTTTACAAATTTTACATTTTTCGTATTTACATATTTAATAATTTACATTTTGCAAATTTACATATTTCAAAATTTTAATTTTTTAAATTTACAAAATTTTTCATAATTTATATTTTTCAAATCAAAATTTACATTTTTCAAAACGCACAACATTTTCCAAAATATACAACATTTTACAAAATTTACATTTTTGTAATTTACAACATTTTAAAAAATTTACATTTTTCAAAATTTGTCAATAATTACAAAACTTTTCAAATTTTACATTTCTAAAAATTAACAATATTTTTCAAAAGTTACAACTTTTTTAAATATTTACGCAATATAATAAAATTATTCAAAATTTACAGTATTTTTCAAAATTTATAAAACTTTTCTAATTCAGAACATATTACAAAATTTACATTTTTCATATTTACATATTTCAAAATTGACATTTTTCAAATTTACATATTTCAAAATTTACATTTATCAAATTTATAGTTTTAAAAATTTATAAAATTTAAATACTTACGCAATTTTTCAAAATTTGTCAAATTTTACAAAAATTTATCAAAATTCGTCAAAATTTACAAAATTGTTTAAAATTAAAATTTTTTTTCAAATTCACAAAATTTATCAAAAAGCACGATATTTATGAAAACTTAAAAATATTTTCAAGATTTACAACATTTTACAAAATTTACGTTTTTAAATTTACAGATATCAAGGATTACCAAATTTTTTATAATTTATATTTAGCAAAATTTACGTTTTTCAAATTTACAACATTTTTCAAAATTTACATTTTTCAAATTTACAACATTTTAAAAAATTTACATTTTTCAAATTTACAACATTTTAAAAAATTTACATTTTTCAAATTTACAACATTTTAAAAAATTTACATTTTTCAAATTTACAACATTTTACAAAATTTACATTTTTTGTATTTACATATTTCAAAATGTACATTTTGCAAATTTACATATTTCAAAATTTTAATTTTTTAAATTTACAAAATTTTTCATAATTTATATTTTTCAAATCAAAATTTACATTTTTCAAAACGCACAACATTTTCCAAAATTTACATTTTTGTAATTTACAACATTTTAAAAAATTTACATTTTTCAAAACTTTTCAAATTTTACATTTCTAAAAATTAACAATATTTTTCAAAAGTTACAACTTTTTTAAATATTTACGCAATATAATAAAATTATTCAAAATTTACAGTATTTTTCAATATTTATAAAACTTTTCTAATTCAGAACATATTACAAAATTTACATTTTTCATATTTACATATTTCAAAATTTACATTTTTCAACTTTACATATTTCAAAATTTACATTTATCCAATTTACAGATTTCAAAATTTACAAAATTTACATATTTCAAAGTTTACAAAAATTTTCAAACTTTACATTATTTAAATTTCCATTACTCAAAATTGACAATATTTTTAAAATTTACATTTTTAAATAATTTATAAAATTTTTGCAAAATTTACAAAATTTTTGCTAAATTTACAAAATTTTTGCAAAATTTACAAAATTTTTGCAAAATTTACAAAATTTTTGCAAAATTTACAAAATTTTTGCAAAATTTACAAAATTTTTGCAAAATTTACAAAATTTTTGCAAAATTTACAAAATATTTGCAAAATTTACAAAATTTTTGCAAAATGTACAAAATTTTGCAAAATTTACAAAATTTTTGCAAAATTTACAAAATTTTTGCAAATTTTACAAAATTTTTGAAAAATTTACAAAATTTTTCATAATTTACCAATTTTTTCAAAATTAACAAATTTTTACAAAATTTATCATAATTCGTCAAAATTTACAAAATTGTTTAAAATTAAAATTTTTTTTCAAATTCACAAAATTTATCAAAAAGCACGATATTTATGAAAACTTAAAAATATTTTCAAGATTTACAACATTTTACAAATTTTACATTTTTCGTATTTACATATTTAATAATTTACATTTTGCAAATTTACATATTTCAAAATTTTAATTTTTTAAATTTACAAAATTTTTCATAATTTATATTTTTCAAATCAAAATTTACATTTTTCAAAACGCACAACATTTTCCAAAATATACAACATTTTACAAAATTTACATTTTTGTAATTTACAACATTTTAAAAAATTTACATTTTTCAAAATTTGTCAATAATTACAAAACTTTTCAAATTTTACATTTCTAAAAATTAACAATATTTTTCAAAAGTTACAACTTTTTTAAATATTTACGCAATATAATAAAATTATTCAAAATTTACAGTATTTTTCAAAATTTATAAAACTTTTCTAATTCAGAACATATTACAAAATTTACATTTTTCATATTTACATATTTCAAAATTTACATTTTTCAAATTTACATATTTCAAAATTTACATTTATCAAATTTATAGTTTTAAAAATTTACAAAATTTAAATACTTACGCAATTTTTCAAAATTTGTCAAATTTTACAAAAATTTATCAAAATTCGTCAAAATTTACAAAATTGTTTAAAATTAAAATTTTTTTTCAAATTCACAAAATTTATCAAAAAACACGATATTTATGAAAACTTAAAAATATTTTCAAGATTTACAACATTTTACAAAATTTACATTTTTAAATTTACAGATATCAAGGTTTACCAAATTTTTTATAATTTATATTTAGCAAAATTTACGTTTTTCAATTTACAACATTTTTCAAAATTTACATTTTTCAAATTTACAACATTTTAAAAAATTTACATTTTTCAAATTTACAACATTTTAAAAAATTTACATTTTTCAAATTTACAACATTTTAAAAAATTTACATTTTTCAAATTTACAACATTTTAAAAAATTTACATTTTTCAAATTTACAACATTTTACAAAATTTACATTTTTTGTATTTACATATTTCAAAATGTACATTTTGCAAATTTACATATTTCAAAATTTTAATTTTTTAAATTTACAAAATTTTTCATAATTTATATTTTTCAAATCAAAATTTACATTTTTCAAAACGCACAACATTTTCCAAAATTTACATTTTTGTAATTTACAACATTTTTAAAAATTTACATTTTTCAAAACTTTTCAAATTTTACATTTCTAAAAATTAACAATATTTTTCAAAAGTTACAACTTTTTTAAATATTTACGCAATATAATAAAATTATTCAAAATTTACAGTATTTTTCAATATTTATAAAACTTTTCTAATTCAGAACATATTACAAAATTTACATTTTTCATATTTACATATTTCAAAATTTACATTTTTCAACTTTACATATTTCAAAATTTACATTTATCCAATTTACAGTTTTCAAAATTTACAAAATTTACATATTTCAAAGTTTACAAAAATTTTCAAACTTTACATTATTTAAATTTCCATTACTCAAAATTGACAATATTTTTAAAATTTACATTTTTAAATAATTTATAAAATTTTTGCAAAATTTACAAAATTTTTGCTAAATTTACAAAATTTTTGCAAAATTTACAAAATTTTTGCAAAATTTACAAAATTTTTGCAAAATTTACAAAATTTTTGCAAAATTTACAAAATTTTTGCAAAATTTACAAAATTTTTGCAAAATTTACAAAATATTTGCAAAATTTACAAAATTTTTGCAAAATGTACAAAATTTTTGCAAAATTTACAAAATTTTTGCAAAATTTACAAAATTTACAAAATTTTACAAAATTTTTGAAAAATTTACAAAATTTTTCATAATTTACCAATTTTTTCAAAATTAACAAATTTTTACAAAATTTATCATAATTCGTCTAAATTTACAAAATTGTTTAAAATTAAAATTTTTTTTCAAATTCACAAAATTTATCAAAAAGCACGATATTTATGAAAACTTAAAAATATTTTCAAGATTTACAACATTTTACAAATTTTACATTTTTCGTATTTACATATTTAATAATTTACATTTTGCAAATTTACATATTTCAAAATTTTAATTTTTTAAATTTACAAAATTTTTCATAATTTATATTTTTCAAATCAAAATTTACATTTTTCAAAACGCACAACATTTTCCAAAATATACAACATTTTACAAAATTTACATTTTTGTAATTTACAACATTTTAAAAAATTTACATTTTTCAAAATTTGTCAATAATTACAAAACTTTTCAAATTTTACATTTCTAAAAATTAACAATATTTTTCAAAAGTTACAACTTTTTTAAATATTTACGCAATATAATAAAATTATTCAAAATTTACAGTATTTTTCAAAATTTATAAAACTTTTCTAATTAAGAACATATTACAAAATTTACATTTTTCATATTTACATATTTCAAAATTTACATTTTTCAAATTTACATATTTCAAAATTTACATTTATCAAATTTATAGTTTTAAAAATTTACAAAATTTAAATACTTACGCAATTTTTCAAAATTTGTCAAATTTTACAAAAATTTATCAAAATTCGTCAAAATTTACAAAATTGTTTAAAATTAAAATTTTTTTTCAAATTCACAAAATTTATCAAAAAGCACGATATTTATGAAAACTTAAAAATATTTTCAAGATTTACAACATTTTACAAAATTTACATTTTTAAATTTACAGATATCAAGGTTTACCAAATTTTTTATAATTTATATTTAGCAAAATTTACGTTTTTCAAATTTACAACACTTTTCAAAATTTACATTTTTCAAATTTACAACATTTTAAAAAATTTACATTTTTCAAATTTACAACATTTTAAAAAATTTACATTTTTCAAATTTACAACATTTTAAAAAATTTACATTTTTCAAATTTACAACATTTTACAAAATTTACATTTTTTGTATTTACATATTTCAAAATGTACATTTTGCAAATTTACATATTTCAAAATTTTAATTTTTTAAATTTACAAAATTTTTCATAATTTATATTTTTCAAATCAAAATTTACATTTTTCAAAACGCACAACATTTTCCAAAATTTACATTTTTGTAATTTACAACATTTTTAAAAATTTACATTTTTCAAAACTTTTCAAATTTTACATTTCTAAAAATTAACAATATTTTTCAAAAGTTACAACTTTTTTAAATATTTACGCAATATAATAAAATTATTCAAAATTTACAGTATTTTTCAATATTTATAAAACTTTTCTAATTCAGAACATATTACAAAATTTACATTTTTCATATTTACATATTTCAAAATTTACATTTTTCAACTTTACATATTTCAAAATTTACATTTATCCAATTTACAGTTTTCAAAATTTACAAAATTTACATATTTCAAAGTTTACAAAAATTTTCAAACTTTACATTATTTAAATTTCCATTACTCAAAATTGACAATATTTTTAAAATTTACATTTTTAAATAATTTATAAAATTTTTGCAAAATTTACAAAATTTTTGCTAAATTTACAAAATTTTTGCTAAATTTACAAAATTTTTGCAAAATTTACAAAATTTTTGCAAAATTTACAAAATTTTTGCAAAATTTACAAAATATTTGCAAAATTTACAAAATATTTGCAAAATTTACAAAATTTTTGCAAAATGTAAAAAATTTTTGCAAAATTTACAAAATTTTTGCAAATTTTACAAAATTTTTGCAAAATTTACAAAATTTTTCATAATTTACCAATTTTTTCAAAATTAACAAATTTTTACAAAATTTATCAAAATTTGTCAAAATTTACAAAATTGTTTAAAATTAAAATTTTTTTTCAAATTCATTAATTTTTTAAATTTACAAAATTTTTCATAATTTATATTTTTCAAATCAAAATTTACATTTTTCAAAACGCACAACATTTTCCAAAATATACAACATTTTACAAAATTTACATTTTTGTAATTTACAACATTTTAAAAAATTTACATTTTTCAAAATTTGTCAATAATTACAAAACTTTTCAAATTTTACATTTCTAAAAATTAACAATATTTTTCAAAAGTTACAACTTTTTTAAATATTTACGCAATATAATAAAATTATTCAAAATTTACAGTATTTTTCAAAATTTATAAAACTTTTCTAATTCAGAACATATTACAAAATTTACATTTTTCATATTTACATATTTCAAAATTGACATTTTTCAAATTTACATATTTCAAAATTTACATTTATCAAATTTATAGTTTTAAAAATTTATAAAATTTAAATACTTACGCAATTTTTCAAAATTTGTCAAATTTTACAAAAATTTATCAAAATTCGTCAAAATTTACAAAATTGTTTAAAATTAAAATTTTTTTTCAAATTCACAAAATTTATCAAAAAGCACGATATTTATGAAAACTTAAAAATATTTTCAAGATTTACAACATTTTACAAAATTTACGTTTTTAAATTTACAGATATCAAGGATTACCAAATTTTTTATAATTTATATTTAGCAAAATTTACGTTTTTCAAATTTACAACATTTTTCAAAATTTACATTTTTCAAATTTACAACATTTTAAAAAATTTACATTTTTCAAATTTACAACATTTTAAAAAATTTACATTTTTCAAATTTACAACATTTTAAAAAATTTACATTTTTCAAATTTACAACATTTTACAAAATTTACATTTTTTGTATTTACATATTTCAAAATGTACATTTTGCAAATTTACATATTTCAAAATTTTAATTTTTTAAATTTACAAAATTTTTCATAATTTATATTTTTCAAATCAAAATTTACATTTTTCAAAACGCACAACATTTTCCAAAATTTACATTTTTGTAATTTACAACATTTTAAAAAATTTACATTTTTCAAAACTTTTCAAATTTTACATTTCTAAAAATTAACAATATTTTTCAAAAGTTACAACTTTTTTAAATATTTACGCAATATAATAAAATTATTCAAAATTTACAGTATTTTTCAATATTTATAAAACTTTTCTAATTCAGAACATATTACAAAATTTACATTTTTCATATTTACATATTTCAAAATTTACATTTTTCAACTTTACATATTTCAAAATTTACATTTATCCAATTTACAGATTTCAAAATTTACAAAATTTACATATTTCAAAGTTTACAAAAATTTTCAAACTTTACATTATTTAAATTTCCATTACTCAAAATTGACAATATTTTTAAAATTTACATTTTTAAATAATTTATAAAATTTTTGCAAAATTTACAAAATTTTTGCTAAATTTACAAAATTTTTGCAAAATTTACAAAATTTTTGCAAAATTTACAAAATTTTTGCAAAATTTACAAAATTTTTGCAAAATTTACAAAATTTTTGCAAAATTTACAAAATTTTTGCAAAATTTACAAAATATTTGCAAAATTTACAAAATTTTTGCAAAATGTACAAAATTTTGCAAAATTTACAAAATTTTTGCAAAATTTACAAAATTTTTGCAAATTTTACAAAATTTTTGAAAAATTTACAAAATTTTTCATAATTTACCAATTTTTTCAAAATTAACAAATTTTTACAAAATTTATCATAATTCGTCAAAATTTACAAAATTGTTTAAAATTAAAATTTTTTTTCAAATTCACAAAATTTATCAAAAAGCACGATATTTATGAAAACTTAAAAATATTTTCAAGATTTACAACATTTTACAAATTTTACATTTTTCGTATTTACATATTTAATAATTTACATTTTGCAAATTTACATATTTCAAAATTTTAATTTTTTAAATTTACAAAATTTTTCATAATTTATATTTTTCAAATCAAAATTTACATTTTTCAAAACGCACAACATTTTCCAAAATATACAACATTTTACAAAATTTACATTTTTGTAATTTACAACATTTTAAAAAATTTACATTTTTCAAAATTTGTCAATAATTACAAAACTTTTCAAATTTTACATTTCTAAAAATTAACAATATTTTTCAAAAGTTACAACTTTTTTAAATATTTACGCAATATAATAAAATTATTCAAAATTTACAGTATTTTTCAAAATTTATAAAACTTTTCTAATTCAGAACATATTACAAAATTTACATTTTTCATATTTACATATTTCAAAATTTACATTTTTCAAATTTACATATTTCAAAATTTACATTTATCAAATTTATAGTTTTAAAAATTTACAAAATTTAAATACTTACGCAATTTTTCAAAATTTGTCAAATTTTACAAAAATTTATCAAAATTCGTCAAAATTTACAAAATTGTTTAAAATTAAAATTTTTTTTCAAATTCACAAAATTTATCAAAAAACACGATATTTATGAAAACTTAAAAATATTTTCAAGATTTACAACATTTTACAAAATTTACATTTTTAAATTTACAGATATCAAGGTTTACCAAATTTTTTATAATTTATATTTAGCAAAATTTACGTTTTTCAATTTACAACATTTTTCAAAATTTACATTTTTCAAATTTACAACATTTTAAAAAATTTACATTTTTCAAATTTACAACATTTTAAAAAATTTACATTTTTCAAATTTACAACATTTTAAAAAATTTACATTTTTCAAATTTACAACATTTTAAAAAATTTACATTTTTCAAATTTACAACATTTTACAAAATTTACATTTTTTGTATTTACATATTTCAAAATGTACATTTTGCAAATTTACATATTTCAAAATTTTAATTTTTTAAATTTACAAAATTTTTCATAATTTATATTTTTCAAATCAAAATTTACATTTTTCAAAACGCACAACATTTTCCAAAATTTACATTTTTGTAATTTACAACATTTTTAAAAATTTACATTTTTCAAAACTTTTCAAATTTTACATTTCTAAAAATTAACAATATTTTTCAAAAGTTACAACTTTTTTAAATATTTACGCAATATAATAAAATTATTCAAAATTTACAGTATTTTTCAATATTTATAAAACTTTTCTAATTCAGAACATATTACAAAATTTACATTTTTCATATTTACATATTTCAAAATTTACATTTTTCAACTTTACATATTTCAAAATTTACATTTATCCAATTTACAGTTTTCAAAATTTACAAAATTTACATATTTCAAAGTTTACAAAAATTTTCAAACTTTACATTATTTAAATTTCCATTACTCAAAATTGACAATATTTTTAAAATTTACATTTTTAAATAATTTATAAAATTTTTGCAAAATTTACAAAATTTTTGCTAAATTTACAAAATTTTTGCAAAATTTACAAAATTTTTGCAAAATTTACAAAATTTTTGCAAAATTTACAAAATTTTTGCAAAATTTACAAAATTTTTGCAAAATTTACAAAATTTTTGCAAAATTTACAAAATATTTGCAAAATTTACAAAATTTTTGCAAAATGTACAAAATTTTTGCAAAATTTACAAAATTTTTGCAAAATTTACAAAATTTACAAAATTTTACAAAATTTTTGAAAAATTTACAAAATTTTTCATAATTTACCAATTTTTTCAAAATTAACAAATTTTTACAAAATTTATCATAATTCGTCTAAATTTACAAAATTGTTTAAAATTAAAATTTTTTTTCAAATTCACAAAATTTATCAAAAAGCACGATATTTATGAAAACTTAAAAATATTTTCAAGATTTACAACATTTTACAAATTTTACATTTTTCGTATTTACATATTTAATAATTTACATTTTGCAAATTTACATATTTCAAAATTTTAATTTTTTAAATTTACAAAATTTTTCATAATTTATATTTTTCAAATCAAAATTTACATTTTTCAAAACGCACAACATTTTCCAAAATATACAACATTTTACAAAATTTACATTTTTGTAATTTACAACATTTTAAAAAATTTACATTTTTCAAAATTTGTCAATAATTACAAAACTTTTCAAATTTTACATTTCTAAAAATTAACAATATTTTTCAAAAGTTACAACTTTTTTAAATATTTACGCAATATAATAAAATTATTCAAAATTTACAGTATTTTTCAAAATTTATAAAACTTTTCTAATTAAGAACATATTACAAAATTTACATTTTTCATATTTACATATTTCAAAATTTACATTTTTCAAATTTACATATTTCAAAATTTACATTTATCAAATTTATAGTTTTAAAAATTTACAAAATTTAAATACTTACGCAATTTTTCAAAATTTGTCAAATTTTACAAAAATTTATCAAAATTCGTCAAAATTTACAAAATTGTTTAAAATTAAAATTTTTTTTCAAATTCACAAAATTTATCAAAAAGCACGATATTTATGAAAACTTAAAAATATTTTCAAGATTTACAACATTTTACAAAATTTACATTTTTAAATTTACAGATATCAAGGTTTACCAAATTTTTTATAATTTATATTTAGCAAAATTTACGTTTTTCAAATTTACAACACTTTTCAAAATTTACATTTTTCAAATTTACAACATTTTAAAAAATTTACATTTTTCAAATTTACAACATTTTAAAAAATTTACATTTTTCAAATTTACAACATTTTAAAAAATTTACATTTTTCAAATTTACAACATTTTACAAAATTTACATTTTTTGTATTTACATATTTCAAAATGTACATTTTGCAAATTTACATATTTCAAAATTTTAATTTTTTAAATTTACAAAATTTTTCATAATTTATATTTTTCAAATCAAAATTTACATTTTTCAAAACGCACAACATTTTCCAAAATTTACATTTTTGTAATTTACAACATTTTTAAAAATTTACATTTTTCAAAACTTTTCAAATTTTACATTTCTAAAAATTAACAATATTTTTCAAAAGTTACAACTTTTTTAAATATTTACGCAATATAATAAAATTATTCAAAATTTACAGTATTTTTCAATATTTATAAAACTTTTCTAATTCAGAACATATTACAAAATTTACATTTTTCATATTTACATATTTCAAAATTTACATTTTTCAACTTTACATATTTCAAAATTTACATTTATCCAATTTACAGTTTTCAAAATTTACAAAATTTACATATTTCAAAGTTTACAAAAATTTTCAAACTTTACATTATTTAAATTTCCATTACTCAAAATCGACAATATTTTTAAAATTTACATTTTTAAATAATTTATAAAATTTTTGCAAAATTTACAAAATTTTTGCTAAATTTACAAAATTTTTGCTAAATTTACAAAATTTTTGCAAAATTTACAAAATTTTTGCAAAATTTACAAAATTTTTGCAAAATGTAAAAAATTTTTGCAAATTTTACAAAATTTTTGCAAAATTTACAAAATTTTTCATAATTTACCAATTTTTTCAAAATTAACAAATTTTTACAAAATTTATCAAAATTTGTCAAAATTTACAAAATTGTTTAAAATTAAAATTTTTTTTCAAATTCATTAATTTTTTAAATTTACAAAATTTTTCATAATTTATATTTTTCAAATCAAAATTTACATTTTTCAAAACGCACAACATTTTCCAAAATATACAACATTTTACAAAATTTACATTTTTGTAATTTACAACATTTTAAAAAATTTACATTTTTCAAAATTTACAAAATTTTTCATAATTTACCAATTTTTTCAAAATTAACAAATTTTTACAAAATTTATCAAAATTCGTCAAAATTTACAAAATTGTTTAAAATTAAAATTTTTTTTCAAATTCACAAAATTTATCAAAAAGCACGATATTTATGAAAACTTAAAAATATTTTCAAGATTTACAACATTTTACAAAATTTACATTTTTAAATTTACAGATATCAAGGTTTACCAAATTTTTTATAATTTATATTTAGCAAAACTTACGTTTTTCAAATTTACAACATTTTTCAAAATTTACATTTTTCAAATTTAAAACATTTTAAAAAATTTACATTTTTCAAATTTACAACATTTTAAAAAATTTACATTTTTCAAATTTACAACATTTTAAAAAATTTACATTTTTCAAATTTACAACATTTTACAAAATTTACATTTTTTGTATTTACATATTTAAAAAAGGACATTTTGCAAATTTACATATTTCAAAATTTTAATTTTTTAAATTTACAAAATTTTTCATAATTTATATTTTTCAAATCAAAATTTACATTTTTCAAAACGCACAACATTTTCCAAAATTTACATTTTTGTAATTTACAACATTTTAAAAAATTTACATTTTTCAAAACTTTTCAAATTTTACATTTCTAAAAATTAACAATATTTTTCAAAAGTTACAACTTTTTTAAATATTTACGCAATATAATAAAATTATTCAAAATTTACAGTATTTTTCAAAATTTATAAAACTTTTCTAATTCAGAACATATTACAAAATTTACATTTTTCATATTTACATATTTCAAAATTTACATTTTTCAACTTTACATATTTCAAAATTTACATTTATCCAATTTACAGTTTTCAAAATTTACAAAATTTACATATTTCAAAATTTACAAAAATTTTCAAACATTACATTATTTAAATTTATATTACTCAAAATTTACAATATTTTAAAAATGTACATTTTTCAAATTTACATATTTCAACATTTACATTTATCAAATTTATAGTTTTAAAAATTTACAAAATTTAAATACTTACGCAATTTTTCAAAATATGTCAAATTTTACAAAAATTTATCAAAATTCGTCAAAATTTACAAAATTGTTTAAAATTAAAATTTTTTTTCAAATTCACAAAATTTATCAATAAGCACGATATTTATGAAAACTTAAAAATATTTTCAAGATTTACAACATTTTACAAAATTTACGTTTTTAAATTTACAGATATCAAGGTTTACCAAATTTTTTATAATTTATATTTAGCAAAATTTACGTTTTTCAAATTTACAACATTTTTCAAAATTTACATTTTTCAAATTTACAACATTTTAAAAAATTTACATTTTTCAAATTTACAACATTTTAAAAAATTTACATTTTTCAAATTTACAACATTTTAAAAAATTTACATTTTTCAAATTTACAACATTTTACAAAATTTACATTTTTTGTATTTACATATTTCAAAATATACATTTTGCAAATTTACATATTTCAAAATTTTAATTTTTTAAATTTACAAAATTTTTCATAATTTATATTTTTCAAATCAAAATTTACATTTTTCAAAACGCACAACATTTTCCAAAATTTACATTTTTGTAATTTACAACATTTTAAAAAATTTACATTTTTCAAAACTTTTCAAATTTTACATTTCTAAAAATTAACAATATTTTTCAAAAGTTACAACTTTTTTAAATATTTACGCAATATAATAAAATTATTCAAAATTTACAGTATTTTTCAATATTTATAAAACTTTTCTAATTCAGAACATATTACAAAATTTACATTTTTCATATTTACATATTTCAAAATTTACATTTTTCAACTTTACATATTTCAAAATTTACATTTATCCAATTTACAGATTTCAAAATTTACAAAATTTACATATTTCAAAGTTTACAAAAATTTTCAAACTTTACATTATTTAAATTTCCATTACTCAAAATTGACAATATTTTTAAAATTTACATTTTTAAATGATTTATAAAATTTTTGCAAAATTTACAAAATTTTTGCTAAATTTACAAAATTTTTGCTAAATTTACAAAATTTTTGCTAAATTTACAAAATTTTTGCAAAATTTACAAAATTTTTGCAAAATTTACAAAATTTTTGCAAAATTTACAAAATTTTTGCAAAATTTACAAAATTTTTGCAAAATTTACAAAATTTTTGCAAAATTTACAAAATTTTTGCAAAATTTACAAAATATTTGCAAAATTTACAAAATTTTTGCAAAATGTACAAAATTTTTGCAAAATTTACAAAATTTTTGAAAATTTACAAAATTTTTGCAAATTTTACAAAATTTTTGAAAAATTTACAAAATTTTTCATAATTTACCAATTTTTTCAAAATTAACAAATTTTTACAAAATTTATCATAATTCGTCAAAATTTACAAAATTGTTTAAAATTAAAATTTTTTTTCAAATTCACAAAATTTATCAAAAAGCACGATATTTATGAAAACTTAAAAATATTTTCAAGATTTACAACATTTTACAAATTTTACATTTTTCGTATTTACATATTTAATAATTTACATTTTGCAAATTTACATATTTCAAAATTTTAATTTTTTAAATTTACAAAATTTTTCATAATTTATATTTTTCAAATCAAAATTTACATTTTTCAAAACGCACAACATTTTCCAAAATATACAACATTTTACAAAATTTACATTTTTGTAATTTACAACATTTTAAAAAATTTACATTTTTCAAAATTTGTCAATAATTACAAAACTTTTCAAATTTTACATTTCTAAAAATTAACAATATTTTTCAAAAGTTACAACTTTTTTAAATATTTACGCAATATAATAAAATTATTCAAAATTTACAGTATTTTTCAAAATTTATAAAACTTTTCTAATTCAGAACATATTACAAAATTTACATTTTTCATATTTACATATTTCAAAATTTACATTTTTCAAATTTACATATTTCAAAATTTACATTTATCAAATTTATAGTTTTAAAAATTTACAAAATTTAAATACTTACGCAATTTTTCAAAATTTGTCAAATTTTACAAAAATTTATCAAAATTCGTCAAAATTTACAAAATTGTTTAAAATTAAAATTTTTTTTCAAATTCACAAAATTTATCAAAAAGCACGATATTTATGAAAACTTAAAAATATTTTCAAGATTTACAACATTTTACAAAATTTACATTTTTAAATTTACAGATATCAAGGTTTACCAAATTTTTTATAATTTATATTTAGCAAAATTTACGTTTTTCAAATTTACAACATTTTTCAAAATTTACATTTTTCAAATTTACTACATTTTAAAAAATTTACATTTTTCAAATTTACAACATTTTAAAAAATTTACATTTTTCAAATTTACAACATTTTAAAAAATTTACATTTTTCAAATTTACAACATTTTACAAAATTTACATTTTTTGTATTTACATATTTCAAAATGTACATTTTGCAAATTTACATATTTCAAAATTTTAATTTTTTAAATTTACAAAATTTTTCATAATTTATATTTTTCAAATCAAAATTTACATTTTTCAAAACGCACAACATTTTCCAAAATTTACATTTTTGTAATTTACAACATTTTTAAAAATTTACATTTTTCAAAACTTTTCAAATTTTACATTTCTAAAAATTAACAATATTTTTCAAAAGTTACAACTTTTTTAAATATTTACGCAATATAATAAAATTATTCAAAATTTACAGTATTTTTCAATATTTATAAAACTTTTCTAATTCAGAACATATTACAAAATTTACATTTTTCATATTTACATATTTCAAAATTTACATTTTTCAACTTTACATATTTCAAAATTTACATTTATCCAATTTACAGTTTTCAAAATTTACAAAATTTACATATTTCAAAGTTTACAAAAATTTTCAAACTTTACATTATTTAAATTTCCATTACTCAAAATTGACAATATTTTTAAAATTTACATTTTTAAATAATTTATAAAATTTTTGCAAAATTTACAAAATTTTTGCTAAATTTACAAAATTTTTGCAAAATTTACAAAATTTTTGCAAAATTTACAAAATTTTTGCAAAATTTACAAAATTTTTGCAAAATTTACAAAATATTTGCAAAATTTACAAAATTTTTGCAAAATGTAAAAAATTTTTGCAAAATTTACAAAATTTTTGCAAATTTTACAAAATTTTTGCAAAATTTACAAAATTTTTCATAATTTACCAATTTTTTCAAAATTAACAAATTTTTACAAAATTTATCAAAATTCGTCAAAATTTACAAAATTGTTTAAAATTAAAATTTTTTTTCAAATTCATTAATTTTTTAAATTTACAAAATTTTTCATAATTTATATTTTTCAAATCAAAATTTACATTTTTCAAAACGCACAACATTTTCCAAAATATACAACATTTTACAAAATTTACATTTTTGTAATTTACAACATTTTAAAAAATTTACATTTTTCAAAATTTACAAAATTTTTCATAATTTACCAATTTTTTCAAAATTAACAAATTTTTACAAAATTTATCAAAATTCGTCAAAATTTACAAAATTGTTTAAAATTAAAATTTTTTTTCAAATTCACAAAATTTATCAAAAAGCACGATATTTATGAAAACTTAAAAATATTTTCAAGATTTACAACATTTTACAAAATTTACATTTTTAAATTTACAGATATCAAGGTTTACCAAATTTTTTATAATTTATATTTAGCAAAATTTACGTTTTTCAAATTTACAACATTTTTCAAAATTTACATTTTTCAAATTTACTACATTTTAAAAAATTTACATTTTTCAAATTTACAACATTTTAAAAAATTTATATTTTTCAAATTTACAACATTTTAAAAAATTTACATTTTTCAAATTTACAACATTTTACAAAATTTACATTTTTTGTATTTACATATTTCAAAATGTACATTTTGCAAATTTACATATTTCAAAATTTTAATTTTTTAAATTTACAAAATTTTTCATAATTTATATTTTTCAAATCAAAATTTACATTTTTCAAAACGCACAACATTTTCCAAAATTTACATTTTTGTAATTTACAACATTTTTAAAAATTTACATTTTTCAAAACTTTTCAAATTTTACATTTCTAAAAATTAACAATATTTTTCAAAAGTTACAACTTTTTTAAATATTTACGCAATATAATAAAATTATTCAAAATTTACAGTATTTTTCAATATTTATAAAACTTTTCTAATTCAGAACATATTACAAAATTTACATTTTTCATATTTACATATTTCAAAATTTACATTTTTCAACTTTACATATTTCAAAATTTACATTTATCCAATTTACAGTTTTCAAAATTTACAAAATTTACATATTTCAAAGTTTACAAAAATTTTCAAACTTTACATTATTTAAATTTCCATTACTCAAAATTGACAATATTTTTAAAATTTACATTTTTAAATAATTTATAAAATTTTTGCAAAATTTACAAAATTTTTGCTAAATTTACAAAATTTTTGCAAAATTTACAAAATTTTTGCAAAATTTACAAAATTTTTGCAAAATTTACAAAATTTTTGCAAAATTTACAAAATATTTGCAAAATTTACAAAATTTTTGCAAAATGTAAAAAATTTTTGCAAAATTTACAAAATTTTTGCAAATTTTACAAAATTTTTGCAAAATTTACAAAATTTTTCATAATTTACCAATTTTTTCAAAATTAACAAATTTTTACAAAATTTATCAAAATTCGTCAAAATTTACAAAATTGTTTAAAATTAAAATTTTTTTTCAAATTCATTAATTTTTTAAATTTACAAAATTTTTCATAATTTATATTTTTCAAATCAAAATTTACATTTTTCAAAACGCACAACATTTTCCAAAATATACAACATTTTACAAAATTTACATTTTTGTAATTTACAACATTTTAAAAAATTTACATTTTTCAAAATTTACAAAATTTTTCATAATTTACCAATTTTTTCAAAATTAACAAATTTTTACAAAATTTATCAAAATTTGTCAAAATTTACAAAATTGTTTAAAATTAAAATTTTTTTTCAAATTCACAAAATTTATCAAAAAGCACGATATTTATGAAAACTTAAAAATATTTTCAAGATTTACAACATTTTACAAAATTTACATTTTTAAATTTACAGATATCAAGGTTTACCAAATTTTTTATAATTTATATTTAGCAAAACTTACGTTTTTCAAATTTACAACATTTTTCAAAATTTACATTTTTCAAATTTAAAACATTTTAAAAAATTTACATTTTTCAAATTTACAACATTTTAAAAAATTTACATTTTTCAAATTTACAACATTTTAAAAAATTTACATTTTTCAAATTTACAACATTTTACAAAATTTACATTTTTTGTATTTACATATTTCAAAATGTACATTTTGCAAATTTACATATTTCAAAATTTTAATTTTTTAAATTTACAAAATTTTTCATAATTTATATTTTTCAAATCAAAATTTACATTTTTCAAAACGCACAACATTTTCCAAAATTTACATTTTTGTAATTTACAACATTTTAAAAAATTTACATTTTTCAAAACTTTTCAAATTTTACATTTCTAAAAATTAACAATATTTTTCAAAAGTTACAACTTTTTTAAATATTTACGCAATATAATAAAATTATTCAAAATTTACAGTATTTTTCAAAATTTATAAAACTTTTCTAATTCAGAACATATTACAAAATTTACATTTTTCATATTTACATATTTCAAAATTTACATTTTTCAACTTTACATATTTCAAAATTTACATTTATCCAATTTACAGTTTTCAAAATTTACAAAATTTACATATTTCAAAATTTACAAAAATTTTCAAACATTACATTATTTAAATTTATATTACTCAAAATTTACAATATTTTAAAAATGTACATTTTTCAAATTTACATATTTCAACATTTACATTTATCAAATTTATAGTTTTAAAAATTTACAAAATTTAAATACTTACGCAATTTTTCAAAATATGTCAAATTTGACAAAAATTTATCAAAATTTGTCAAAATTTACAAAATTGTTTAAAATTAAAATTTTTTTTCAAATTCACAAAATTTATCAAAAAGCACGATATTTATGAAAACTTAAAAATATTTTCAAGATTTACAACATTTTACAAGATTTACATTTTTAAATTTACAGATATCAAGGTTTACCAAATTTTTTATAATTTATATTTAGCAAAATTTACGTTTTTCAAATTTACAACATTTTTCAAAATTTACATTTTTCAAATTTACAACATTTTAAAAAATTTACATTTTTCAAATTTACATTTTAAAAAATTTACATTTTTCAAATTTACAACATTTTACAAAATTTACATTTTTCGTATTTACATATTTCAAAATGTACATTTTGCAAATTTACATATTTCAAAATTTTAATTTTTTAAATTTACAAAATTTTTCATAATTTATTTTATATTTATTTATCAAATTTACAGTTTTCAAAATTTACAAATTAAAAATTTTAAAAATTTGCAAAATTTTTAAAAACTTACGAACCTTTTAAAAGTTTACAAAATTTCTAAAAACTTACAAAATTTCTAAAATTTACAAAATTTCTAAAACTTTAAAATTAATTTTTAAAACATATAAATATTTCAAAATTTACAAACTTTATAAAAATTTACTAAATTTTTCAAAAAATACAAAATGTTTAAAAATAAAACAAAATTTTTAAAATTTACAAAATTGTACAAAAATTACAAAATTTTTCAATAATTACAAAATTTTTGCAAAATTTACAAAATTTTTCATAATTTACCAATTTTTTCAAAATTAACAAATTTTTACAAAATTAACAAATTTTTACAAAATTAAAATAATATTAAAATGCACCATATCTATGAAAATTTAGAAATATTTTCAACCTCTTATAAAATTTCCATTTATCAAAATTATAACATGTTTCTAAATTTACATTTTTAAATTTACATTTTACAAAAATTTATATTTTTCAAATTTTCAACATATTACAAAAAATTTACATTCTTCAAATTTACATTTCACAAAATTTAAATTTTTTAAATTTATAGATATAAAAATTTTTACAAAATTTTTCATAATTTATATTTATCAAAATTTACATTATTCAAAATTTATAGAATTTTTCAAAATTTATAAAACTTTTCTAATTCAGAACATATTACAAAATTTACATTTTTCATATTTACATATTTCAAAATTTACATTTTTCAAATTTACATATTTCAAAATTTACATTTATCAAATTTACAGTTATAAAAATTTACAAAATTTAAATACTTACGCAATTTTTTTAAATTTGTCAAAGTTTATAAAAATTTGTCAAAATTTGTCAAAATTTACAAAAATTTTTAAAATTTACAAAATTGTTTAAAATTAAAATTTTATTTTCAAATTCACAAAATTTATAAAAAAGCACGATATTTATGAAAACTTAAAAATATTTTCAAGATTTACAACATTTTACAAATTTTACATTTTTCGTATTTACATATTTAATAATTTACATTTTGCAAATTTACATATTTCAAAATTTTAATTTTTTAAATTTACAAAATTTTTCATAATTTATATTTTTCAAATCAAAATTTACATTTTTCAAAACGCACAACATTTTCCAAAATATACAACATTTTACAAAATTTACATTTTTGTAATTTACAACATTTTAAAAAATTTACATTTTTCAAAATTTGTCAATAATTACAAAACTTTTCAAATTTTACATTTCTAAAAATTAACAATATTTTTCAAAAGTTACAACTTTTTTAAATATTTACGCAATAGAATAAAATTATTCAAAATTTACAGTATTTTTCAAAATTTATAAAACTTTTCTAATTCAGAACATATTACAAAATTTACATTTTTCATATTTACATATTTCAAAATTTACATTTTTCAAATTTACATATTTCAAAATTTACATTTATCAAATTTATAGTTTTAAAAATTTACAAAATTTAAATACTTACGCAATTTTTCAAAATTTGTCAAATTTTACAAAAATTTATCAAAATTCGTCAAAATTTACAAAATTGTTTAAAATTAAAATTTTTTTTCAAATTCACAAAATTTATCAAAAAGCACGATATTTATGAAAACTTAAAAATATTTTCAAGATTTACAACATTTTACAAAATTTACATTTTTAAATTTACAGATATCAAGGTTTACCAAATTTTTTATAATTTATATTTAGCAAAATTTACGTTTTTCAAATTTACAACATTTTGAAAAATTTACATTTTTCAAATTTACAACATTTTAAAAAATTTACATTTTTCAAATTTACAACATTTTAAAAAATTTACATTTTTCAAATTTACAACATTTTAAAAAATTTACATTTTTCAAATTTACAACATTTTACAAAATTTACATTTTTTGTATTTACATATTTCAAAATGTACATTTTGCAAATTTACATATTTCAAAATTTTAATTTTTTAAATTTACAAAATTTTTCATAATTTATATTTTTCAAATCAAAATTTACATTTTTCAAAACGCACAACATTTTCCAAAATTTACATTTTTGTAATTTACAACATTTTTAAAAATTTACATTTTTCAAAACTTTTCAAATTTTACATTTCTAAAAATTAACAATATTTTTCAAAAGTTACAACTTTTTTAAATATTTACGCAATATAATAAAATTATTCAAAATTTACAGTATTTTTCAATATTTATAAAACTTTTCTAATTCAGAACATATTACAAAATTTACATTTTTCATATTTACATATTTCAAAATTTACATTTTTCAACTTTACATATTTCAAAATTTACATTTATCCAATTTACAGTTTTCAAAATTTACAAAATTTACATATTTCAAAGTTTACAAAAATTTTCAAACTTTACATTATTTAAATTTCCATTACTCAAAATTGACAATATTTTTAAAAGTTACATTTTTAAATAATTTATAAAATTTTTGCAAAATTTACAAAATTTTTGCTAAATTTACAAAATTTTTGCTAAATTTACAAAATTTTTGCAAAATTTACAAAATTTTTGCAAAATTTACAAAATTTTTGCAAAATTTACAAAATTTTTGCAAAATTTACAAAATATTTGCAAAATTTACAAAATTTTTGCAAAATGTACAAAATTTTTGCAAAATTTACAAAATTTTTGAAAATTTACAAAATTTTTGCAAATTTTACAAAATTTTTGAAAAATTTACAAAATTTTTCATAATTTACCAATTTTTTCAAAATTAACAAATTTTTACAAAATTTATCATAATTCGTCAAAATTTACAAAATTGTTTAAAATTAAAATCTTTTTTCAAATTCACAAAATTTATCAAAAAGCACGATATTTATGAAAACTTAAAAATATTTTCAAGATTTACAACATTTTACAAATTTTACATTTTTCGTATTTACATATTTAATAATTTACATTTTGCAAATTTACATATTTCAAAATTTTAATTTTTTAAATTTACAAAATTTTTCATAATTTATATTTTTCAAATCAAAATTTACATTTTTCAAAACGCACAACATTTTCCAAAATATACAACATTTTACAAAATTTACATTTTTGTAATTTACAACATTTTAAAAAATTTACATTTTTCAAAATTTGTCAATAATTACAAAACTTTTCAAATTTTACATTTCTAAAAATTAACAATATTTTTCAAAAGTTACAACTTTTTTAAATATTTACGCAATATAATAAAATTATTCAAAATTTACAGTATTTTTCAAAATTTATAAAACTTTTCTAATTCAGAACATATTACAAAATTTACATTTTTCATATTTACATATTTCAAAATTTACATTTTTCAAATTTACATATTTCAAAATTTACATTTATCAAATTTATAGTTTTAAAAATTTACAAAATTTAAATACTTACGCAATTTTTCAAAATTTGTCAAATTTTACAAAAATTTATCAAAATTCGTCAAAATTTACAAAATTGTTTAAAATTAAAATTTTTTTTCAAATTCACAAAATTTATCAAAAAGCACGATATTTATGAAAACTTAAAAATATTTTCAAGATTTACAACATTTTACAAAATTTACATTTTTAAATTTACAGATATCAAGGTTTACCAAATTTTTTATAATTTATATTTAGCAAAATTTACGTTTTTCAAATTTACAACATTTTTCAAAATTTACATTTTTCAAATTTACTACATTTTAAAAAATTTACATTTTTCAAATTTACAACATTTTAAAAAATTTACATTTTTCAAATTTACAACATTTTAAAAAATTTACATTTTTCAAATTTACAACATTTTACAAAATTTACATTTTTTGTATTTACATATTTCAAAATGTACATTTTGCAAATTTACATATTTCAAAATTTTAATTTTTTAAATTTACAAAATTTTTCATAATTTATATTTTTCAAATCAAAATTTACATTTTTCAAAACGCACAACATTTTCCAAAATTTACATTTTTGTAATTTACAACATTTTTAAAAATTTACATTTTTCAAAACTTTTCAAATTTTACATTTCTAAAAATTAACAATATTTTTCAAAAGTTACAACTTTTTTAAATATTTACGCAATATAATAAAATTATTCAAAATTTACAGTATTTTTCAATATTTATAAAACTTTTCTAATTCAGAACATATTACAAAATTTACATTTTTCATATTTACATATTTCAAAATTTACATTTTTCAACTTTACATATTTCAAAATTTACATTTATCCAATTTACAGTTTTCAAAATTTACAAAATTTACATATTTCAAAGTTTACAAAAATTTTCAAACTTTACATTATTTAAATTTCCATTACTCAAAATTGACAATATTTTTAAAATTTACATTTTTAAATAATTTATAAAATTTTTGCACAATTTACAAAATTTTTGCTAAATTTACAAAATTTTTGCAAAATTTACAAAATTTTTGCAAAATTTACAAAATTTTTGCAAAATTTACAAAATTTTTGCAAAATTTACAAAATATTTGCAAAATTTACAAAATTTTTGCAAAATGTAAAAAATTTTTGCAAAATTTACAAAATTTTTGCAAATTTTACAAAATTTTTGCAAAATTTACAAAATTTTTCATAATTTACCAATTTTTTCAAAATTAACAAATTTTTACAAAATTTATCAAAATTCGTCAAAATTTACAAAATTGTTTAAAATTAAAATTTTTTTTCAAATTCATTAATTTTTTAAATTTACAAAATTTTTCATAATTTATATTTTTCAAATCAAAATTTACATTTTTCAAAACGCACAACATTTTCCAAAATATACAACATTTTACAAAATTTACATTTTTGTAATTTACAACATTTTAAAAAATTTACATTTTTCAAAATTTACAAAATTTTTCATAATTTACCAATTTTTTCAAAATTACAAATTTTTACAAAATTTATCAAAATTCGTCAAAATTTACAAAATTGTTTAAAATTAAAATTTTTTTTCAAATTCACAAAATTTATCAAAAAGCACGATATTTATGAAAACTTAAAAATATTTTCAAGATTTACAACATTTTACAAAATTTACATTTTTAAATTTACAGATATCAAGGTTTACCAAATTTTTTATAATTTATATTTAGCAAAATTTACGTTTTTCAAATTTACAACATTTTTCAAAATTTACATTTTTCAAATTTACTACATTTTAAAAAATTTACATTTTTCAAATTTACAACATTTTAAAAAATTTACATTTTTCAAATTTACAACATTTTAAAAAATTTACATTTTTCAAATTTACAACATTTTACAAAATTTACATTTTTTGTATTTACATATTTCAAAATGTACATTTTGCAAATTTACATATTTCAAAATTTTAATTTTTTAAATTTACAAAATTTTTCATAATTTATATTTTTCAAATCAAAATTTACATTTTTCAAAACGCACAACATTTTCCAAAATTTACATTTTTGTAATTTACAACATTTTTAAAAATTTACATTTTTCAAAACTTTTCAAATTTTACATTTCTAAAAATTAACAATATTTTTCAAAAGTTACAACTTTTTTAAATATTTACGCAATATAATAAAATTATTCAAAATTTACAGTATTTTTCAATATTTATAAAACTTTTCTAATTCAGAACATATTACAAAATTTACATTTTTCATATTTACATATTTCAAAATTTACATTTTTCAACTTTACATATTTCAAAATTTACATTTATCCAATTTACAGTTTTCAAAATTTACAAAATTTACATATTTCAAAGTTTACAAAAATTTTCAAACTTTACATTATTTAAATTTCCATTACTCAAAATTGACAATATTTTTAAAATTTACATTTTTAAATAATTTATAAAATTTTTGCAAAATTTACAAAATTTTTGCTAAATTTACAAAATTTTTGCAAAATTTACAAAATTTTTGCAAAATTTACAAAATTTTTGCAAAATTTACAAAATTTTTGCAAAATTTACAAAATATTTGCAAAATTTACAAAATTTTTGCAAAATGTAAAAAATTTTTGCAAAATTTACAAAATTTTTGCAAATTTTACAAAATTTTTGCAAAATTTACAAAATTTTTCATAATTTACCAATTTTTTCAAAATTAACAAATTTTTACAAAATTTATCAAAATTCGTCAAAATTTACAAAATTGTTTAAAATTAAAATTTTTTTTCAAATTCATTAATTTTTTAAATTTACAAAATTTTTCATAATTTATATTTTTCAAATCAAAATTTACATTTTTCAAAACGCACAACATTTTCCAAAATATACAACATTTTACAAAATTTACATTTTTGTAATTTACAACATTTTAAAAAATTTACATTTTTCAAAATTTACAAAATTTTTCATAATTTACCAATTTTTTCAAAATTAACAAATTTTTACAAAATTTATCAAAATTTGTCAAAATTTACAAAATTGTTTAAAATTAAAATTTTTTTTCAAATTCACAAAATTTATCAAAAAGCACGATATTTATGAAAACTTAAAAATATTTTCAAGATTTACAACATTTTACAAAATTTACATTTTTAAATTTACAGATATCAAGGTTTACCAAATTTTTTATAATTTATATTTAGCAAAACTTACGTTTTTCAAATTTACAACATTTTTCAAAATTTACATTTTTCAAATTTAAAACATTTTAAAAAATTTAAATTTTTCAAATTTACAACATTTTAAAAAATTTACATTTTTCAAATTTACAACATTTTAAAAAATTTACATTTTTCAAATTTACAACATTTTACAAAATTTACATTTTTTGTATTTACATATTTCAAAATGTACATTTTGCAAATTTACATATTTCAAAATTTTAATTTTTTAAATTTACAAAATTTTTCATAATTTATATTTTTCAAATCAAAATTTACATTTTTCAAAACGCACAACATTTTCCAAAATTTACATTTTTGTAATTTACAACATTTTAAAAAATTTACATTTTTCAAAACTTTTCAAATTTTACATTTCTAAAAATTAACAATATTTTTCAAAAGTTACAACTTTTTTAAATATTTACGCAATATAATAAAATTATTCAAAATTTACAGTATTTTTCAAAATTTATAAAACTTTTCTAATTCAGAACATATTACAAAATTTACATTTTTCATATTTACATATTTCAAAATTTACATTTTTCAACTTTACATATTTCAAAATTTACATTTATCCAATTTACAGTTTTCAAAATTTACAAAATTTACATATTTCAAAATTTACAAAAATTTTCAAACATTACATTATTTAAATTTATATTACTCAAAATTTACAATATTTTAAAAATGTACATTTTTCAAATTTACATATTTCAACATTTACATTTATCAAATTTATAGTTTTAAAAATTTACAAAATTTAAATACTTACGCAATTTTTCAAAATATGTCAAATTTGACAAAAATTTATCAAAATTTGTCAAAATTTACAAAATTGTTTAAAATTAAAATTTTTTTTCAAATTCACAAAATTTATCAAAAAGCACGATATTTATGAAAACTTAAAAATATTTTCAAGATTTACAACATTTTACAAGATTTACATTTTTAAATTTACAGATATCAAGGTTTACCAAATTTTTTATAATTTATATTTAGCAAAATTTACGTTTTTCAAATTTACAACATTTTTCAAAATTTACATTTTTCAAATTTACAACATTTTAAAAAATTTACATTTTTCAAATTTACATTTTAAAAAATTTACATTTTTCAAATTTACAACATTTTACAAAATTTACATTTTTCGTATTTACATATTTCAAAATGTACATTTTGCAAATTTACATATTTCAAAATTTTAATTTTTTAAATTTACAAAATTTTTCATAATTTATTTTATATTTATTTATCAAATTTACAGTTTTCAAAATTTACAAATTAAAAATTTTAAAAATTTGCAAAATTTTTAAAAACTTACGAACCTTTTAAAAGTTTACAAAATTTCTAAAAACTTACAAAATTTCTAAAATTTACAAAATTTCTAAAACTTTAAAATTAATTTTTAAAACATATAAATATTTCAAAATTTACAAACTTTATAAAAATTTACTAAATTTTTCAAAAAATACAAAATGTTTAAAAATAAAACAAAATTTTTAAAATTTACAAAATTGTACAAAAATTACAAAATTTTTCAATAATTACAAAATTTTTGCAAAATTTACAAAATTTTTCATAATTTACCAATTTTTTCAAAATTAACAAATTTTTACAAAATTAACAAATTTTTACAAAATTAAAATAATATTAAAATGCACCATATCTATGAAAATTTAGAAATATTTTCAACCTCTTATAAAATTTCCATTTATCAAAATTATAACATGTTTCTAAATTTACATTTTTAAATTTACATTTTACAAAAATTTATATTTTTCAAATTTTCAACATATTACAAAAAATTTACATTCTTCAAATTTACATTTCACAAAATTTAAATTTTTTAAATTTATAGATATAAAAATTTTTACAAAATTTTTCATAATTTATATTTATCAAAATTTACATTATTCAAAATTTATAGAATTTTTCAAAATTTATAAAACTTTTCTAATTCAGAACATATTACAAAATTTACATTTTTCATATTTACATATTTCAAAATTTACATTTTTCAAATTTACATATTTCAAAATTTACATTTATCAAATTTACAGTTATAAAAATTTACAAAATTTAAATACTTACGCAATTTTTTTAAATTTGTCAAAATTTATAAAAATTTGTCAAAATTTGTCAAAATTTACAAAAATTTTTAAAATTTACAAAATTGTTTAAAATTAAAATTTTATTTTCAAATTCACAAAATTTATAAAAAAGCACGATATTTATGAAAACTTAAAAATATTTTCAAGATTTACAACATTTTACAAATTTTACATTTTTCGTATTTACATATTTAATAATTTACATTTTGCAAATTTACATATTTCAAAATTTTAATTTTTTAAATTTACAAAATTTTTCATAATTTATATTTTTCAAATCAAAATTTACATTTTTCAAAACGCACAACATTTTCCAAAATATACAACATTTTACAAAATTTACATTTTTGTAATTTACAACATTTTAAAAAATTTACATTTTTCAAAATTTGTCAATAATTACAAAACTTTTCAAATTTTACATTTCTAAAAATTAACAATATTTTTCAAAAGTTACAACTTTTTTAAATATTTACGCAATATAATAAAATTATTCAAAATTTACAGTATTTTTCAAAATTTATAAAACTTTTCTAATTCAGAACATATTACAAAATTTACATTTTTCATATTTACATATTTCAAAATTTACATTTTTCAAATTTACATATTTCAAAATTTACATTTATCAAATTTATAGTTTTAAAAATTTACAAAATTTAAATACTTACGCAATTTTTCAAAATTTGTCAAATTGTACAAAAATTTATCAAAATTCGTCAAAATTTACAAAATTGTTTAAAATTAAAATTTTTTTTCAAATTCACAAAATTTATCAAAAAGCACGATATTTATGAAAACTTAAAAATATTTTCAAGATTTACAACATTTTACAAAATTTACATTTTTAAATTTACAGATATCAAGGTTTACCAAATTTTTTATAATTTATATTTAGCAAAATTTACGTTTTTCAAATTTACAACATTTTGAAAAATTTACATTTTTCAAATTTACAACATTTTAAAAAATTTACATTTTTCAAATTTACAACATTTTAAAAAATTTACATTTTTCAAATTTACAACATTTTAAAAAATTTACATTTTTCAAATTTACAACATTTTACAAAATTTACATTTTTTGTATTTACATATTTCAAAATGTACATTTTGCAAATTTACATATTTCAAAATTTTAATTTTTTAAATTTACAAAATTTTTCATAATTTATATTTTTCAAATCAAAATTTACATTTTTCAAAACGCACAACATTTTCCAAAATTTACATTTTTGTAATTTACAACATTTTAAAAAATTTACATTTTTCAAAACTTTTCAAATTTTACATTTCTAAAAATTAACAATATTTTTCAAAAGTTACAACTTTTTTAAATATTTACGCAATATAATAAAATTATTCAAAATTTACAGTATTTTTCAATATTTATAAAACTTTTCTAATTCAGAACATATTACAAAATTTACATTTTTCATATTTACATATTTCAAAATTTACATTTTTCAACTTTACATATTTCAAAATTTACATTTATCCAATTTACAGATTTCAAAATTTACAAAATTTACATATTTCAAAGTTTACAAAAATTTTCAAACTTTACATTATTTAAATTTCCATTACTCAAAATTGACAATATTTTTAAAATTTAAATTTTTAAATAATTTATAAAATTTTTGCAAAATTTACAAAATTTTTGCTAAATTTACAAAATTTTTGCAAAATTTACAAAATTTTTGCAAAATTTACAAAATTTTTGCAAAATTTACAAAATTTTTGCAAAATTTACAAAATTTTTGCAAAATTTACAAAATTTTTGCAAAATTTACAAAATTTTTACAAAATTTACAAAATATTTGCAAAATTTACAAAATTTTTGCAAAATGTACAAAATTTTTGCAAAATTTACAAAATTTTTGCAAATTTTACAAAATTTTTGCAAAATTTACAAAATTTTTCATAATTTACCAATTTTTTCAAAATTAACAAATTTTTACAAAATTTATCATAATTCGTCAAAATTTACAAAATTGTTTAAAATTAAAATTTTTTTTCAAATTCACAAAATTTATCAAAAAGCACGATATTTATGAAAACTTAAAAATATTTTCAAGATTTACAACATTTTACAAATTTTACATTTTTCGTATTTACATATTTAATAATTTACATTTTGCAAATTTACATATTTCAAAATTTTAATTTTTTAAATTTACAAAATTTTTCATAATTTATATTTTTCAAATCAAAATTTACATTTTTCAAAACGCACAACATTTTCCAAAATATACAACATTTTACAAAATTTACATTTTTGTAATTTACAACATTTTAAAAAATTTACATTTTTCAAAATTTGTCAATAATTACAAAACTTTTCAAATTTTACATTTCTAAAAATTAACAATATTTTTCAAAAGTTACAACTTTTTTAAATATTTACGCAATAGAATAAAATTATTCAAAATTTACAGTATTTTTCAAAATTTATAAAACTTTTCTAATTCAGAACATATTACAAAATTTACATTTTTCATATTTACATATTTCAAAATTTACATTTTTCAAATTTACATATTTCAAAATTTACATTTATCAAATTTATAGTTTTAAAAATTTACAAAATTTAAATACTTACGCAATTTTTCAAAATTTGTCAAATTTTACAAAAATTTATCAAAATTCGTCAAAATTTACAAAATTGTTTAAAATTAAAATTTTTTTTCAAATTCACAAAATTTATCAAAAAGCACGATATTTATGAAAACTTAAAAATATTTTCAAGATTTACAACATTTTACAAAATTTACATTTTTAAATTTACAGATATCAAGGTTTACCAAATTTTTTATAATTTATATTTAGCAAAATTTACGTTTTTCAAATTTACAACATTTTGAAAAATTTACATTTTTCAAATTTACAACATTTTAAAAAATTTACATTTTTCAAATTTACAACATTTTAAAAAATTTACATTTTTCAAATTTACAACATTTTAAAAAATTTACATTTTTCAAATTTACAACATTTTACAAAATTTACATTTTTTGTATTTACATATTTCAAAATGTACATTTTGCAAATTTACATATTTCAAAATTTTAATTTTTTAAATTTACAAAATTTTTCATAATTTATATTTTTCAAATCAAAATTTACATTTTTCAAAACGCACAACATTTTCCAAAATTTACATTTTTGTAATTTACAACATTTTTAAAAATTTACATTTTTCAAAACTTTTCAAATTTTACATTTCTAAAAATTAACAATATTTTTCAAAAGTTACAACTTTTTTAAATATTTACGCAATATAATAAAATTATTCAAAATTTACAGTATTTTTCAATATTTATAAAACTTTTCTAATTCAGAACATATTACAAAATTTACATTTTTCATATTTACATATTTCAAAATTTACATTTTTCAACTTTACATATTTCAAAATTTACATTTATCCAATTTACAGTTTTCAAAATTTACAAAATTTACATATTTCAAAGTTTACAAAAATTTTCAAACTTTACATTATTTAAATTTCCATTACTCAAAATTGACAATATTTTTAAAAGTTACATTTTTAAATAATTTATAAAATTTTTGCAAAATTTACAAAATTTTTGCTAAATTTACAAAATTTTTGCTAAATTTACAAAATTTTTGCAAAATTTACAAAATTTTTGCAAAATTTACAAAATTTTTGCAAAATTTACAAAATTTTTGCAAAATTTACAAAATATTTGCAAAATTTACAAAATTTTTGCAAAATGTACAAAATTTTTGCAAAATTTACAAAATTTTTCATAATTTACCAATTTTTTCAAAATTAACAAATTTTTACAAAATTTATCAAAATTCGTCAAAATTTACAAAATTGTTTAAAATTAAAATTTTTATTTTCAAATTCACAAAATTTATTAAAAAGCACGATATTTATGAAAACTTAAAAATATTTTCAAGATTTACAACATTTTACAAAATTTACATTTTTAAATTTACAGATATCAAGGTTTACCAAATTTTTTATAATTTATATTTAGCAAAATTTACGTTTTTCAAATTTACAACATTTTTCAAAATTTACATTTTTCAAATTTACAACATTTTAAAAAATTTACATTTTTCAAATTTACAACATTTTACAAAATTTACATTTTTCAAATTTACAACATTTTACAAAATTTACATTTTTTGTATTTACATATTTCAAAATGTACATTTTGCAAATTTACATATTTCAAAATTTTAATTTTTTAAATTTACAAAATTTTTCATAATTTATTTTATATTTATTCATCAAATTTACAGTTTTCAAAATTTACAAATTAAAAATTTTAAAAATTTGCAAAATTTTTAAAAACTTACGAACCTTTTAAAAGTTTACAAAATTTCTAAAAACTTACAAAATTTCTAAAATTTACAAAATTTCTAAAACTTTTAAATTAATTTTTAAAACATATAAATATTTCAAAATTTACAAACTTTATAAAAATCTACTAAATTTTTCAAAAAATACAAAATGTTTAAAAATATACAAAATTTTTAAAATTTACAAAATTGTACAAAAATTACAAAATTTTTCAATAATTACAAAATTTTTCAAAAACTACAAAATTTTTCAAAGTTACAAAATTTTTCATAATTTATATTTATCAAAATTTACATTATTCAAAATTTACAGTATTTTTCAAAATTTATAAAACTTTTCTAATTCAGAACATATTACAAAATTTACATTTTTCATATTTACATATTTCAAAATTTACATTTTTCAAATTTACATATTTCAACATTTACATTTATCAAATTTATAGTTTTAAAAATTTACAAAATTTAAATACTTACGCAATTTTTCAAAATATGTCAAATTTTACAAAAAGTTATCAAAATTTGTCAAAATTTACAAAATTGTTTAAAATTAAAATTTTTTTTCAAATTCACAAAATTTATCAAAAAGCACGATATTTATGAAAACTTAAAAATATTTTCAAGATTTACAACATTTTACAAAATTTACATTTTTAAATTTACAGATATCAAGGTTTACCAAATTTTTTATAATTTATATTTAGCAAAATTTACGTTTTTCAAATTTACAACATTTTTCAAAATTTACATTTTTCAAATTTACAACATTTTAAAAAATTTACATTTTTCAAATTTACAACATTTTACAAAATTTACATTTTTTGTATTTACATATTTCATAATTTACATTTTGCAAATTTACATATTTCAAAATTTTTATTTTTTAAATTTACAAAATTTTTCATAATTCATATTTTTCAAATCAAAATTTACATTTTTCAAAACGCACATTTTCCAAAATTTACATTTTTGTAATTTACAACATTTTAAAAAATTTACATTTTTCAAAATTTGTCAATAATTACAAAACTTTTCAAATTTTACATTTCTAAAAATTAACAATATTTTTCAAAAGTTACAACTTTTTTAAATATTTACGCAATAGAATAAAATTATTCAAAATTTACAGTATTTTTCAAAATTTATAAAACTTTTCTAATTCAGAACATATTACAAAATTTACATTTTTCATATTTACATATTTCAAAATTTACATTTTTCAAATTTACATATTTCAAAATTTACATTTATCAAATTTATAGTTTTAAAAATTTACAAAATTTAAATACTTACGCAATTTTTCAAAATTTGTCAAATTTTACAAAAATTTATCAAAATTCGTCAAAATTTACAAAATTGTTTAAAATTAAAATTTTTTTTCAAATTCACAAAATTTATCAAAAAGCACGATATTTATGAAAACTTAAAAATATTTTCAAGATTTACAACATTTTACAAAATTTACATTTTTAAATTTACAGATATCAAGGTTTACCAAATTTTTTATAATTTATATTTAGCAAAATTTACGTTTTTCAAATTTACAACATTTTGAAAAATTTACATTTTTCAAATTTACAACATTTTAAAAAATTTACATTTTTCAAATTTACAACATTTTAAAAAATTTACATTTTTCAAATTTACAACATTTTAAAAAATTTACATTTTTCAAATTTACAACATTTTACAAAATTTACATTTTTTGTATTTACATATTTCAAAATGTACATTTTGCAAATTTACATATTTCAAAATTTTAATTTTTTAAATTTACAAAATTTTTCATAATTTATATTTTTCAAATCAAAATTTACATTTTTCAAAACGCACAACATTTTCCAAAATTTACTTTTTTAAATATTTACGCAATATAATAAAATTATTCAAAATTTACAGTATTTTTCAAATCCGCACATAGGAGTAGAGGATGTCTTTCTTTGCATCGCATACACTGTACATTTCGCCTGGAGAAAGCGCGCACTCCGGGGTTTTCGCGGATGCTCTGTTAAATTTGAGGTCGATTTTGAATTTCATACACATTGATGGGATGAAAATAGTGATAGAGGATGAGTTTCTCAACGCCGCATGCATTGTACCTCTTGCTCGGGAAAGCGGGAACTCAGGGGTTTCCGCGGATGAACTTTTAGAATTTGAGGTCAGTTTTGAATTTCACACCCATTTTAGGAATGTAAATAGGGACAGAGGGTGAGTATTTTAGCGCCGAAAACACTGTATCTCTTGCTCGGGAAAAGTGAGTACTCGGATAATTAGGGGATTTCGCGGATGCTTTTTTAGAATTTGGGTGTAGTACATAAAATTGGTTCAAAATATTTGCATCTGATTACAATCTTTAATTATATTATTCTATCAATGACTATATAAATTACTTCGTTACTCCTTGTACTTTTATTTATTATTTATTTTATTTATTCGTAAACCAGGTGTATATACATATCATACAAATTTTATAGATATTTCTTTACTATTTTATTCATAATTAACAATACTTTTTTAATTAATGAATTAATTTTCTACGTATTTACCTTTCACAATACGCTCTTTTTGAATTGAGTGTCGCTTAGTCTATTAAATATTGGTAAATTTAATAACGTGGCATATGAGAAAAGTCGTTCTACTGACGCTGACGATTTACAAGAGAGTATTTCTCTAGCGAGTGTCTTTAATTACTTTGTTAATTAGGCATTTGAACCTTCAACTATTTCTCTGCACGTTACCGAATTTAATTATTAATGTGCGCCAGGTAAAGCGCGGCTAGCCTCGCATGAGCCTTATCCCCGAGGAGGTTCTATGAGGCAAGATCAGGATAAATAATTGTTTACAAATAAATACACTACTGTTTGTTGATTTAAGCAACAAGGCTTTATTTTCCAATTTTCAAATCTGGTCGCTAATTTTACAAATGACTTTACAAATTTGTCGCTATTCAATATGGCTACGCGAGCCCGCACGCGCATCTCTTTCCGGAGCTATTGAATGGCTAATATTTTCCCCTTCAATTTAACCTGTACTCAATATTTATTTATCGGTGACGCGAGAATTTTCTCGATTTGCACAATATATTTTTGAACTCTACAACCCCCGTATTTTTATATCACTAACGCTAGTAAATTCTCCGCCGCGCACTGAGTTTAATTTGGTGTCACACCACCAACATACATTACATGTACATATATATATATATATATATATATATATATATATATATATATATATATATATATATATATATATATATATATATATATATATATATATAGAAATAATAAATATATAATTAAATTACAATTAAACGGTTACCGACTCCTGGTGTTACCAAGGGTCGCTCGACAATAATTTCAGTCCACTCACCGCACTTACAAATGTCCTGGTGATAAGCGCAATACGAAGTCGTGGAGCTGCTACCTCGTGGTCGCCCAAAATGCCGAGTATCACCGGTCGTGAATCTTTAATAACTGCTCAGCTATCAACAACCCCCACTAACTTTAATAACTACTCAATCAAGAACTATAACAACAATATAACAACAATAACTCCTATTTCCCCACTAAATCGGCCTTCTTCTCGCCTAATTTCACCCCACATACTTGTTGCTCCTTTTGTCACGTCGATCCTCACTGGCCTTGATGAGGGTAGCTCTCTACGTTCATGAATCTGCCCGCAGTAAAATTGTAGGAACTTCTGAGAAACTAGTAGTATATAGAAAACATTCTGAATTTCTTCTGGTCAAAGTCTCCCTTGAAAAAATAAAATTAATGTGCGTTCTTGTTTATAGTCCACCTAAATCAGGTTTTTGGTCTGACGTCAAGGAGACAATCCTACGATCACCTGATCCTTATGGGTGATTTTAATATTGAATGGCATCATAATTCCACTCGTAAAAGAATACTCTCTCAGTCCCTGCAGACTTTGGGATTAGTCCCCGTTCCGTACGGCCCTACGCACCATCGCGATGATTCTAAATCGACCATAGACTATATTTGTTTAAACTGTAATATTCAACCGTCCACCTTCATTCAACTTCGGCAACCTTGGATTTCCGAGCACGATGCGCTTTTTGTTACGCTCTTTATCGAGGCCCCCTCACTTAAGCCCAGAACTATCATGCGTCGTTCATTCAGAAACTTCGACTCAAATGATTTCCTTGATCATCTTAGCAGCATTAACTGGTCCAATATTGAAACGATTTCCGATTTCGATGGTAAGATACAGTTTTTTACCACTTCTTTACTCGATTTGTATGATTTACACGCTCCTCTAAGTACGTTCGTTATAAAAAAGAAACCCTCTCCTTGGATGACGGCCCCACTTCGCTCGCTTATTTCCGAACGCAACAAAGCTTAGCGTGATTATAAGCGCTACAGCGGTGGAGATAAATACGCTTTTTATAAACATCTGCGCAATAAAGTGAAGTTGGAAGTTAGGAATGCGAAACATGTATACTACCGAGATAAACTCCACAGCTGTAGTAATAGTAGAGAGCTTTGGAAAACAGTTGAAGAAATGGGAATTAATGCGAAATCTGATTCTGAAGTGCAGCTGCCTGCTTCACTTGATGAAATTAATCAGCATTTTGTCGAATTCGCAATGCCTGCACCTATGCACGACTTACGTTCCACAGCTCGTATCAAAATCGAATGCGATCGGTCCTCACGGATTACCACTTCGCTTATTAAAGATAGGCCTCTTCATTATTTTGCCTGTGCTTTTGAACACTTTCGACGCCTCGATTCAATCTGAAATTTTTTCCAGTAGCTGGAAACGTGTGTGAGCCAGACCTATGCCTAAGAAGAAGCAGTCCACTAACATGTCGTATTTTCGCCCCATCAGTATCCTCTCAGCGGTCTCAAAACTCCTTCAATTCGTCGCTTACAAACAAATTATGAAATTTGTGTCCTTTAAAGATTTACTTAATCCATTGCAATTGGGCTTCCGCAAACTACATAGCACTTACGAAGATAGTTGATGACATCTGCTCCGCTATTGATGAGGGCAAAGTCACTCTTCTAGTCTCTATTGACCAAGCGCGTGCTTTCGACTTAGTCAACATAAAATTGCTAGCTGAAAAGCTCCGTGCTTTCGGCTTCTCGGACTCAGCATATAGCTGGGTGCATTCATTTTTATCTGATCGTACTCAGGTCGTTACTTTGACCTCCGGGGAGACTTCTGCACCTCTACCCAGACTCAGTGGAGTTCCACAAGGCTCTCTTTCTGGGCCATTGTTTGTCTCACTTTTTATAGACGATATGGCAAACGTCTGCTTTAACTGTAAGTACAACCTTTATGCCGACGACTTTTGTGTTTACTTTTACGGTAAATTAAAAGATGCAGAGCTTATCATACGAAATATTAATGCTGTTCTTGATAATCTAGTCCGCTGGGCGGCGGAAAACGGACTTCAGATTAATTTTACGGCAGGTTTCCTGACCATAATCTTCCTGACATTATGTTAAATGGCCAAGTAATTTCCCCTTGTGACTCCCTCAAGCTCCTAGGGGTCACACTGGACAGTACTCTTACTTGGAAGCAACACTGCGCAGCTACTTCCAGTAAATGCTTCGCTGCCCTGTCGAGATTGAGGAAATGTGAATTCTTTCTTCCTAAGAATGCCAAGCTTATGGTAATCAAGACGCTTGTCTTTCCCTATCTTGACTACTGTCCTTCGCTTTTTCTCGACCTATCCGATAAATTATCGACCAAACTCAGTATATGCAAAAATGCTGCTTTCAGGTTCGTAGAGGATATTAATCAATTCCAGCATATCACGCCAATCTACAAAATACGATGTGTTATCCTATAAGTGTAGAATTCGCTTTCTTATGCTTTGCCTAATGGCGTCTGTACTAAGAGCAAATTCCCCCTGTTACCTTAAAATCAAGCTGGACTTCCGGCCGCGAGATAAAACGGGGTCCAAAACGGCCAGCGAGTACGACATTCTTATTACGCGTACTAATACTGATTGTTTTGCACTGTCGTTCGAAAAAGGGATCGCGTGCCTGTGGAATGATCTGACACACGATCAACGCATTTACTTTAAGAGACCGTGTTTTAAATTACTATTGTTAAAATTTTGCGCTTCCCCCGATTTTTGAATGTAATACAAAGTGCGGCTGATTTACGCTGCGTTGATATCATTGCTCTTGTAACACACAGCGTGTATGATTTGCACTACTTCGTCATCGTTTTGTACTTTTATGCTTGCTTATGTTTTTTTTTTTTTTTTTTTTTTTATTATTATTTAACGTCGCCATGTTTGTGCTTCCATGTGGTGCTAATCGACGACGGGGGTCTGCGGTGTGTTTGTAAACAAAGCACATGTAATTTTTACAGAGGTGCTTGTATCAATCGGCAGAGACTAGGATTCGAACCCGGGTCACCGGCGTGGGAATCCGACACTCTACCGACTGAGCCGCCGCAGGCTTGCTTATGTTATTTATACTCTCGAAATATTTTTTTTTTATTTTTTATTTTCATTATATTTTTTTTGTTATATATTATTCGATATTTATTTACTTTAGATGTAAGTTATACTTTATTTGTTTTTATTTTTACCTTATCTTAAGCTTTAAGTTACTATGTTCTAGTAAGGGCCTGCGTGCCCGACTTTATTATCTGCGGATTTTCCTTACGATGTATAAAGTTTGTACAATGTTGTGACTATGATGGACCATGAGTCCTTAGTCAATTTATAAACCATTCAATCAATGAATCTCTCTCTCTCTCTCTCTCTCTCTCTCTCTCTCTCTCTCTCTCTCTCTTTCTCGTTCTCGTGGCTACAGCCGGTGTTGTGTGCCTGGAGGAAGCTGCCGCTGCTGTAGCGAATTCTCTGTCCTCCCAAGTCTGCGTGCATGAGGAGAGAGGCCGGATCGTGCGTGTGTGTATGCACGTGCAGCAGCTCATTGTCCTCGAGACACGGGAGAGAGAGAGAGAACAAACGAGAGAAAGAGTCGCGCGTATAGCGCGCGACTGTGTATATGCCGTGTGTGTTACCACAGCACGGCGTACACACCAACAGCTCTAGCCCCGGCGTCTGTTCCGCGTCATCGTCGTCGTCGTCGTCGTCGTCGTCATAGGTGCAGTGTCTGTGTGTGTGTGTGTGTATGTGTGTGTATGTGTGTGTGCAGTCGTCTGCTTGGTGGTTGCTCCAGCCAGCTGTGCCGGCTGTACTTGTCCGTGTTTTCCCCCTCGGTCGCGATTCTCGAGCTCCTCGTTCCCTCAAACAACATTCATAATTACCCTCCGTTAATAATGATTCAATAAAATAAGCTCGGCTCTGGTGCCGGTGGCGATTCGGTCGTGATTGACTGCCCGGGTTTTTGTACTTAATTATTTTTTACGCGAATACGCGTCGCAATTTATGAACCTCATCAATTCATTTTTCTCTTGTTCTTGTGGAACATATGAACATGCAAGTATTTCTTTTACAGGCGTTTTGTCAAATTCATACAAATCATCATCGGCATCATTTACTTCTTATGCTTAAGGGACGGATGGTTCTGCTCTTCTTTGAGGTGGGATAAGACGATCTGTTAAAGTTGTTACCATTATAACATTAAACAAATCACTGAATCGTTCTTCCAAAGATTTCTTAAGGGATTCAAGCATTCGTTTGCATATGGGAATGCAGGTGTCTTCTATCAAATAATCCCATTTTTTTCTTATGTCTAATAACGAAGTAATAAAAACTATAGTGACAGTTTTTTTCTCCTTGAAGTTTATCTATGGCTACAGCCAAAGGTTCACACCGTTTTAAATATTCATTGATGTAGTCGAAATCCTGTTCTTCAAAAGCTCTCATCTGAAGAATACTTCTAGCTTCTCTGCTCATTACTTTTTTTTCAAACTACATATCTGTTCTAAGCTATCATATACAGAATTTCACCTTGTTGGTACTGGCATTTTCAAATCGCATTATAGAAGTTATTTTAACCCTATACGTTTTTAGACGAACCTAAGCATTATTCGTAATTCTTGAGATTTATTTATGACTTTTGTATGAACTGTTGCAACAGGTAGAAATTCTTGAATTAATTTTACAGTATCCGTTGCAGCAAGTAAACTTAATGCATGACTAGCGCATCAAAAATTAAGTGAGATCCTAATGTTCTAAAAAAAAAGTCATTATTATCTAAATCCTTAATACTATATTCGTCATCATAAGAAAATTCTTCTAATTCAGTATCAATTTCTTCATCATCAGCACATGTTTCGGAAGGTTCAGTCGGTATCCATCAGTTCGTTATTACAAGTCGCAGAAGAACTGGCATGCGTCAAACTTTTATTATCTGATTCACAATGCTCTGCAACAAAAATATGATAATTTATACGGTTTCGAAGTATAATAATAAATATTATAAAGATACCCATTTTAAGCTAAAATTCGAATTTTCTATCTTGGCAAGACTTTGGAATCGTTGATTATTAGTTTTTGTACAAAGTTTTACTTTCCGTCTAAGTAGTAATCGTAGCGCACGAGGACCGGCCAAGCTGGCTTCGAGTGCTGCGTGATTACACAAGGGAGTATACGTTCTAAGGAGTTTGCCTATAAATTTATTGATTTTTGTTCATAAATCCGTATTCAAAAGTTATAGTCACTTAAATTTTGTATACAAATTACTTTTTTGGTACATAAACATATCCCGAAGTTTAAAAATATAAAAAATTAATCACCAAATTTTGTGCGAATAACATTCTGGGTCGGATATGCCGAACTCCTTGAAGGCTTTCATAAAGTTGAACTCATTGTCAGTAACTATTCCTATACTCTTGTCATAATCTAATCCATACGTTATTTAAACTGTATCTTATTTTGAGATCAGTGCAAATTATTATATTTTTAACCGACTTCGAAAAAGGAAGAGGTTCTCAATTCGACATGGCATTTTTTTTATGTTTGTCCAGCGAGTATTCCGAAACTGCTCGACCGATTCGGATGAAATTTTTTTATATGAAAGGTAATTATCCTCCGGTGGTTCCATTCAAATTTTGTGATTATTGGTCCAGTATCTCGCCAGTAATTTAGTTTTTTATGAATATTTTTTCTGTACATTTCAGCCTTTGCCGACTCTGTCCGCCGATTATTAGGAAACTATTGAACCGATTTGGATAATATTTTTTTTTAATGAAAGAGAATGATCTCATGTTGGTCCCATTGCATTACTGGGCCAGTATTAAGTCAGTACTCCGTCAGTACAGGTAACTTATTATGTTTTTACGCCGATTATTCGGAAACTACTGAACCGATTTTGATAATATTTTTTGAATGTAAGAGAATGATCCCATTGTGGTCCCATTATATTACTGGGTCAGTATGGAGCCAGTACTACGTCAGTACTGGTAATTTTTTATGTTCTTCCGTCGATTATTCGGAAACTACTGAACCGATTTGGATAATATTTTTTTAATATAAGAGAATGATCGCATGTTGGTCCCACTATATTACTGGGCCAGTATGGAGCCAGTACTACGTCAGTATTGGCGATTTGTTATGTTCTTCTGCCGATTATTCGGAAACTACTAAATCGATTTGGATAAACTATTTTTTGAATAAAAGAGAATTATCCCATGGTGGTTCCATTATATAACTGGGCCAGTATGGAGCCTGTACTACATCAGTACTGGAGTTTTTATTTTATGTTTGTTCTGCGATTGTTCCAAAAAATACTTGACTGATTCGGTTGCAAATAATTATTTCCAACTTGCAGCTCTTTGCTTATATCATTTTCCTTATCATTAATTATATTGCATATAATTATATTGATAATATAATTATATTGAATATAATTATATTGATAATATAATTATATTGAATATAATTATATTGATAATATAATTATATTGAATATAATTATATTGATAATATAATTATATTGAATATAATTATATTGATAATATAATTATATTGAATATAATTATATTGAAAATAAAATAACCCAGAACTCACGATAGTCACAGAGTTCACGATGACAATATGACAATAATATAAAATGTTGTTTTTACTCAGCCCTTACAACTAAAAAGTCTAAAATAAATTTTTTTTTTTAAAAAAGAACCGACTTCAAAAAATGCACTAAAAAGTGTGAAATAATTCACATAAATGTTCTCGAAGTCGGCGCCGAATTACAACTTGACATATACCGTCACAGACCCTATTATGGATCAGTGCCTCTAATGTGAATCATTTACTTCTAAATATACATTATAAAATTTTTGCATTGCTTCTTTAATTATTTTGATACATAAGAATAAGTGCTTTCAAAATAATAATAAAAGTAACGCAAAACTTTCACAATAAGGTTTAACATAAACTGATTCACAATACAGGCACTGATCTACAATACGGTCCGTGACGGTAGTATCTTGCTCAAGAATATAATTTATAAATAATATTGAAATGGGTTCAATTTCATTAAACCTGGAACGAAATATGTGTCCCACTATCGTATATCCCACTTAAAGTTAATAACTCGTAATCGAAAGCACTGGTTTAAGAGAAAATGTTTTTAAAAAGAACTTCCAATGCAACAATCTTCTTCAAATGATAGTGAAATGTCGCGCGAGAAGCCCCTCAGGCGTGGATTCTCGCTTTCTTATTTTCGTGTTTTCGTATAGGAGATGTGGTTGGAAGGGTTAAAATAAAAGAAATCGATTGAGCGAGAAAAAGACGAGTTTAATCGCTCAAAACGAGAGGGGAAAGCCGTGCGGTGTAAAACCCCTCTCGTCGTATATATATATACAAGCTGCGGGATTGAACGATAAACTGTGAGTCGTTTGGGTGTGTGTACGTGTGCGCTGTATTCGAGAGATCCTTCCGAATCTCTCGTCTCGTGATCGTGAGTGATAGCGATCACTTATCGAATGGGCTATACTGTGGCCATAGTTCCACAGAATAGACCCTCGTTCGATTAGCGCGCGGACGCGATTGTAAACCGGTCGCGACCCATACCCGAATTCCCGTCACCAAGCGTAGAAAAAGATAGAGAAAGAGAGAGATATGCACACAAAGAGAGAGAGAGGGATAGAGCACTACACCCACTAGTTTGACAACGATGATATCTGCGGATTATCGGACGAACGTTCGGCTTTCGTGACAATGATCTGATGTCAGCGTATTCACTCAAGAGCCTGCGTGGCGATGTCGTTCGCTTGGCTGCTCAAAAGCGACTACCCGCGTGGTCGACCAGCGGCGCGCGATGCGAGGCCAGCGGCGCCGCCAGCGCCAACAGCGACTCCCGACGTTCGATTGCTCTCCATCGCGCGCCGGGAGAAGGCGCCACGTGCTCAACGTCGATTCTCACGAGCCCGCTCGACACCGTCGCCCTTCGGTGAAGCCCGGAGTTTCGACGGAACAGATAGTCATCGGCTAAACTATCACATATAATTCAAATAATACTGTTACAATTGTAACTACTAGCGCAAGCTTTTATGTATTATCCCCGGGATAATCTTAATGTGCTTAGGCCATCGCCACCTAGCGGCGGTATACAAACTACGCTATCAAACAATTAGTCAAGAATAAGGTTCCCAATGAAACAAAAAGAGGTGACGGTATATGTCAATTTGTAATTCGTCGCCGACTTCGAGAACATTTTTGTGAATCATTCACACTTTTTAGTGCATTTTTCAAAGTCGGTTCTATTATTTTCTCAAAAAAAATTTTTATTAATATTTATATAATAAAGTATATTATCGTACACCTCTATATGTTTTATAATGATTTCACAGCCCCACAAAAAAAATTGTAAGTCCCAAAAACTTGACCATGGTACTTATATGTTTTTGGGATCGCTGAATCCGAATCCAGGGTTAGTTTAACCCCATCAGACCTTTCTCAAGGTCAGTTGAAGGTCAAATTATCGAAATACATGAAAAATACACTTAAACCATGGTATCTTGGGGTTTTTGGGGTCGCTGAATCTGAATCCGGGGTCAGTTTAACCCCATCAGAACTTTCTCAAGGTCAGTTGAAGGTCAAATTATCGAAATACATGAAAAATACACTAAAACCATGGTATCTTGGGGTTTTTGGGGTCACTGAATCCGAATCCGGGGTCAGATTAAACAATCAGATCTTTCTTAAGGTCAGTTGAAGGTCAAATTATTGAAATGCATGAAAAATACACTAAAACCATGGTATCTTGGGTTTTTTTGGGGCGCTGTATTTGAATCCGGGCTTATTACAACCCTATCAGGTCATGGTCAAGGTCAGTTGAAGGTCAAATCACAAAGATTCATAAAAAGTAGAGTCAAATCATGACATTTAGGGGTTTTTGGGGTCGCTGAATCCGAATCCAGGGTCAGTATAGTCCCATAAGGTTATATTTATGGTCAGTTCAAGGTTAGTTCAAGGTCATGGACGTAAAGAGAGTGAAAAAATTAGTTATAAACTGAAACAATGCAAAAGGTAATGTAAACCATAAAGCAAAGAACAATATATATGCAAGTACAATCGTATCATTTAAAACTATATCATAGTTTGCTGCTCCTTCATTTACTTTAAATTTGTTAGAAGTATATGCAATTCAATAAAATACCCGTAAAAATATTAAGCCCATTACTCTTTTTTATGGTAACGAACTATTTTATTGTCAAATGATCTACGAAGTGGATTACGCTTCCGCTTCTCCGATGTTGATGGTAGATCTCTTTTTAACGACCAACAGTAATCTGCTAACATATTTACGTCCCATCTTCCTTGGTACGAGGGTAGTTCAATAAGTCTTTAGAATAAAGTATAAAAACAATTTTTTTGGGTAAATTTTTTTTATTTTTCAACATAATCTCCTTGGAGCTCTATACACTTGGTCAATCGCTTTTTAAGTTTTTTTAATCCTTCAGAAAAGTGCGTTTTCGGAAGTTCCTCAAAATAAGCACTTACAGAGGCAATGACGTCTTCGTTGTCCGTAAATCTCTGTCCACCGAGCCATTTTTTCAAGTTTGGAAATAAGAAAAAGTCACGGGGGGCTAAATCTGGTGAATACGGTGGGTGTTCGACCAATTCGAATTTTAGTTCTTCAATTTTAACCTTTGAAACGAAGCATGTGTGAACTCGGGCGTTGTCGTGATGAAAGAGAATTTTTTTTCTCGCCAAATGTGGTCGTTTTTTTTTAATTTCTTCTTTCAGCTGCTCTAATAATGATGCATAATACTCACCAGTAATTGTTTTACCCTTTTCCAAGTAGTCAATAAGTATAATTCCACGTGCATCCCAAAAAACTGTAGCCATAACCTTACCAGCTGACTTTACGGTCTTTGCCTTCTTTGGAGCTGGTTCGCCTGTGGAAATCGACTGTTTGGATTGTTCCTTTGTCTCAGGAGTGTAGTGGTGTATCCATGTTTCATCCACAGTCACAAATCGACGAAAAAATTCCTCAGGATTCCGACTTATGCGCGCCAAAAGAGCCTCAGAGGCGACCACTCTATTGCGTTTATTCTCAGCTGAGAGCAAACGCGGCACCCATCTTGCCGATAGCTTTTTCATGCCTAATTTTTCATGTAGAATTTAAACAACTGCACCTATAGATATTCTTGTGGCCTCAGCTAACTCACGCACTTTTAATCTTCTATCCTTCAACACCATATCGTGGATTTTATTGATGATTTCGGGAGTAGTTGCTTCTACGGGCCTTCCTGAACGTGGTTCGTCACTTATTGATGTACGACCACGCTTAAATTCATTTACCCAGTTATAAACCGTTGCTAAGGTAGGGGCAGATGTGCCATGAACTGAGTCCAATTCATTTTTTATCTCATATGGAGTTAAACCCTTTAAATGAAAATGTTTAATTACCGCTCTGAACTCGTTTTTTTCCATTTTTCTTAACAAGCAATTTGTTTTTTTCAATTGGTTATAAAAACACGTAAACTCAGAAGATGTGGACTGTGACTGCACCATATATCTAGTCGGGAGTGGTGCTGATTGAAAACAGATGATTTGGAGCGATTCGCGCGCCATCTGTTGGTCATTCTAAAGACTTATTGAACTACCCTCGTACCTGCGCTCCATTTCCTTGATATTTTGGTGAAATCTCTCTCACTGTTCTTCGCTGTAATCACCTAGGTTTTCTGGAAATTCATCAACATGCGAATATAAAAGTGTAATTTTAGATTCATTAGGCAGCCTTGAATTTTGTAACTATTTACTAAATTTAAAACTATTTGTTGGTAATTTGGGCTCTTATGATTTCCAAGAAAGTTTTTAATTACGTCCTTGAAACATAACCATGCTTCTCTCTCTGTATGATTCATTTTCGTAAAAAAAATTTCATCATTTATCATCTTACGAATCTGAGGGCCATCGAAAATTCCTTCATTTACTTTCGCATCACTTAATTTGGAAAACTGATTTCGCAGATACTTAAAGCAGCTACCATCTTTGTCTAAAGATTTTACCCATTGTTTCATAAGTCCCAATTTAATGTGCAGAGGTGGTATAAGAATTTTTGATGGATCAACAAGTGGCTTATCTTTTATATTCTTAGAACCCGGTTCGAACTTTTGTCTAAGGGGCCAGACACTCTTTATGTAATGATTCTTTCTATCCCTACTATCCCATTCACATAAATAGCAAAGATATTTTGTGAATCCCGATTGTTGCCCCAGAAGTATTGTTATGATTTTAAGATCCCCACATATTTGCCATTTATGATCATTGTATTCTATTCGTTATAAAAACACGTAAACTCAGAAGATGTGGACTGTGACTGCACCATATATCTAGTCGGGAGTGGTGCTGATTGAAAACAGATGATTTGGAGCGAATCGCGCGCCATCTGTTGGTCATTCTAAAGACTTATTGAACTACCCTCGTACCTGCGCTCCATTTCCTTGATATTTTGGTGAAATCTCTCTCACTGTTCTTCGCTGTAATCACCTAGGTTTTCTGGAAATTCATCAACATGCGAATATAAAAGTGTAATTTTAGATTCATTAGGCAGCCTTGAATTTTGTAACTATTTACTAAATTTAAAACTATTTGTTGGTAATTTGGGCTCTTATGATTTCCAAGAAAGTTTTTAATTACGTCCTTGAAACATAACCATGCTTCTCTCTCTGTATGATTCATTTTCGTAAAAAAAATTTCATCATTTATCATCTTACGAATCTGAGGGCCATCGAAAATTCCTTCATTTACTTTCGCATCACTTAATTTGGAAAACTGATTTCGCAGATACTTAAAGCAGCTACCATCTTTGTCTAAAGATTTTACCCATTGTTTCATAAGTCCCAATTTAATGTGCAGAGGTGGTATAAGAATTTTTGATGGATCAACAAGTGGCTTATCTTTTATATTCTTAGAACCCGGTTCGAACTTTTGTCTAAGGGGCCAGACACTCTTTATGTAATGATTCTTTCTATCCCTACTATCCCATTCACATAAATAGCAAAGATATTTTGTGAATCCCGATTGTTGCCCCAGAAGTATTGTTATGATTTTAAGATCCCCACATATTTGCCATTTATGATCATTGTATTTTATTCGGTCTAATATTACTTTCATGTTACAGTACTCTTCGTTCAGTATTACCGAATATCCTATGGGAATGGCTGCATAAACATTTGTATTGTGTAACAGAACGGCTTTTAAACTTCTCGTTGACGAATCGATGAACAATCTCCACTCGTTAGAGTTGTAACATCCATGTTTAAAGCAATTCATCAACCCAACTATATCTTTGCAGTAAACTAAGGAAAATTCTTCATCTTTAACAAAATAATCACGGTATTTCTTATCTCTGTCTCGGTAGTAAGAAACTTTAATTTTTCCAGCTACATTAGTATTTTCTTTTAGCCATGAAGCCAAGTACTCCGCCCCATCCTTTGGTAGGCCCAAATCGCGTATGAGATCATTCACTTTTTCCTGTGTAAGTGGACCTTTCTCCTTCTTAGTATTGTAGGGGATGTATTCTTCGTCACTTGTATCACTTGTACTAGCAACGTCATTGTCTTCATCAGGCGCTATTTCTTCTTCCGCAATAATATCTCCTTCCTCCATTTCTTCTTCTAAGATTTCATCTTTATCATGTCTTTCTAAATTTTCCTCAAGATCCATACTTTCACTTGCGTACATACCCAGTGGATCTTCTCTTTTATCAATTGACGATTCATATATAGGTTTCGTGACACTTTCAACGTTAGCGTAATTAATTTGCGACTTGTTTTTACTATTAACTCCATGCAAATTCGTATTACAAAAATAACAGTCTTCTTTTCTTAAAGGTTCCTTCCATATCGTAGGCACTTTCATTTTTACTTCAGTTTTACCATTTTTGTCTTTCTGTAGCATTTTCCTGCATATTGCGCATATGATTTTAGGAACCCAATCAAATTCATCAATTTTCATGTCTAAATCAAACATGTTCTTGTACTGCTCTTTAATATTTTGATTGATTGAACAATCTCCAGTCGTTAGGGTTGTAACATCCATGTTTAAAACCACAGCTCAAAAGAACCGTGAGCCGGGCTGTCTTCATTATCGGGTTTCTCTCTCGGTGTAAGTCCCAAGACGATTAATGTTGACTATCTTGGGTTTGTGTTAAGGTCTTCTTTCCCAAAAGGTTTCCAAAGTCATGTTACAGTAATCTTCATCTCCCTTGTATCACTCGTATTTTCTACTTGATATGAACGTATATGAATATGCTGTTTGTTTGCCCCAGGGTACCTCCACGTGGTGACGGTGGGCAACGACCGATTCTTTTTTTTCGGTCGGCTAAACCCCTGGGTGAAGGCTTTAGAGCCGTCATGGCAGACAAACAACAAAAAATTACGATGCAGGGATTCGGAACCCCAGTATCGGCGGCTAGTCAGGGTGAGCAAGCGGGCCCGCAGTCGTCGTCATCAAGCGACCGCAGCTCTTTGTTAGTGGGAAACTTGGCTTTCGAAGAGTATAATACTACAAGAATTTATCACTTGAGGTCTGGTGACCAAGAATGCCTTATAGCAAGACGGGATAGTTTTTGTTACATTTGTAGCAAGTATGAGAACCCAAAAAATAGAAGAAAAATCAATCAAAATATTAAAGAGCAGTACAAGAACGTGTTTGATTTAGACATGAAAATTGATGAATTTGATTGGGTTCCTAAAATCATATGCGCAATATGTAGGAAAATGCTACAGAAAGACAAAAATGGTAAAACTGAAGTAAAAATGAAAGTGCCTACGATATGGAAGGAACCTTTAAGAAAAGAAGACTGTTATTTTTGTAATACGAATTTGCATGGAGTTAATAGTAAAAACAAGTCGCAAATTAATTACGCTAACGTTGAAAGTGTCACGAAACCTATATATGAATCGTCAATTGATAAAAGAGAAGATCCACTGGGTATGTACGCAAGTGGAAGTATGGATCTTGAGGAAAATTTAGAAAGACATGATGAAGATGAAATCTTAGAAGAAGAAATGGAGGAAGGAGATATTATTGCGGAAGAAGAAATAGCGCCTGATGAAGACAATGACGTTGCTAGTACAAGTGATACAAGTGACGAAGAATACATCCCCTACAATACTAAGAAGGAGAAAGGTCCACTTACACAGGAAAAAGTGAATGATCTCATACGCGATTTGGGCCCACCAAAGGATGGGGCGGAGTACTTGGCTTCATGGCTAAAAGAAAATACTAATGAAGCTGGAAAAATTAAAGTTTCTTACTACCGAGACAGAGATAAGAAATATCGTGATTATTTCGTTAAAAATGAAGAATTTTCCTTAGTTTACTGCAAAGATATAGTTGGGTTGATGAATTGCTTTAAACATGGATGTTACAACCCTAACGAGTGGAGATTGTTCATCGATTCGTCAACGAGAAGTTTAAAAGCCGTTCTGTTACACAATACAAATGTTTATGCAGCCATTCCCATAGGATATTCGGTAATACTGAACGAAGAGTACTGTAACATGAAAGTAATATTAGACCGAATAAAATACAATGATCATAAATGGCAAATATGTGGGGATCTTAAAATCATAACAATACTTCTGGGGCAACAATCGGGATTCACAAAATATCTTTGCTATTTATGTGAATGGGATAGTAGGGATAGAAAGAATCATTACATAAAGAGTGTCTGGCCCCTTAGACAAAAGTTCGAACCGGGTTCTAAGAATATAAAAGATAAGCCACTTGTTGATCCATCAAAAATTCTTATACCACCTCTGCACATTAAATTGGGACTTATGAAACAATGGGTAAAATCTTTAGACAAAGATGGTAGCTGCTTTAAGTATCTGCGAAATCAGTTTTCCAAATTAAGTGATGCGAAAGTAAATGAAGGAATTTTCGATGGCCCTCAGATTCGTAAGATGATAAATGATGAAATTTTTTTTACGAAAATGAATCATACAGAGAGAGAAGCATGGTTATGTTTCAAGGACGTAATTAAAAACTTTCTTGGAAATCATAAGAGCCCAAATTACCAACAAATAGTTTTAAATTTAGTAAATAGTTACAAAAATCAAGGCTGCCTAATGAATATAAAATTACACTTTTTATATTCGCATGTTGATGAATTTCCAGAAAACCTAGGTGATTACAGCGAAGAGCAGGGAGAGAGATTTCACCAAGATATCAAGGAAATGGAGCGCAGGTACCAAGGAAGATGGGACGTAAATATGTTAGCAGATTACTGTTGGTCGTTAAAAAGAGATCTACCATCAACATCGGAGAAGCGGAAGCGTAATCCACTTCGTAGATCATTTGACAATAAAATAGTTCGTTACCATAAAAAAGAGTAATGGGCTTAATATTTTTACGGGTATTTTATTGAATTGCATATACTTCTAACAAATTTAAAGTAAATGAAGGAGCAGCAAACTATGATATAGTTTTAAAGGATACGATTGTACTTGCATATACATTGTACTTTGCTTTATGGTTTACATTACCTTTTGCATTGTTTCAGTTTATAACTAATTTTTTCACTCTCTTTACGTCCATGACCTTGAACTAACCTTGAACTGACCATAAATATAACCTTATGGGACTATACTGTCCCTGGATTCGGATTCAGCGACCCCAAAAACCCCTAAATGTCATGATTTGACTCTACTTTTTATGAATCTTTATGATTTGACCTTTAACTGACCTTGACCATGACCTGATAGGGTTGTAATAAGCCCGGATTCAGACACAGCGCCTCAAAAAAACCCAAGATACCATGGTTTTAGTGTATTTTTCATGTATTTCGATAATTTGACCTTCAGCTGACCTTAAGAAAGATCTGATTGTTTAATCTGACCCCGGATTCGGATTCAGCGACCCCAAAAACCCCAAGATACCATGGTTTTAGTGTATTTTTCATGTATTTCGATAATTTGACCTTCAACTGACCTTGAGAAAGTTCTGATGGGGTTAAAATGACCCCGGATTCGGATTCAGCGACCCCAAAAACCCCAAGATACCATGGTTTTAGTGTATTTTTCATGTATTTCGATAATTTGACCTTCAACTGACCTTGAGAAAGATCTGATCCCAAAAACATATAAGTACCGTGGTCAAGTTTTTGGGACTTACAATTTTTTTTTTGTGGGGTTGTGTTTTTAAATAATCAAAGTATTTAATAAGTTTCTTCCCCAGTGAGCTGTAACACTTTAAAATCTACGGTTCGAACCAGTCCAAATGTCAGCTGTAGTGCATACGTAAGTTGCACTTTACATCGAACTTTTAATTTCATTAACTTCTTCATTAAATAAATCATTCACTTTATTCCACTTGTATAACGACTTATGCGTTCTAGCGGTTTACTGCTATATATAGTCTTGAAATCTAAAATAAATGATTGCAATACTTTTTGTACATCAAGAATTATAAAGTTTATTAGTGATTCAGAAGATGTGTATTACTTAATTATATTATTATTTATGGAACTATGCATTTGTGTGTATTCGTATCAATAATAATGCAGCAAATTTTTTAATTTGGAAAATATAAACACTCTGTTCAGTTAACTAGATAGTTACGTAGATATGTATTCGAACAAGAACGGAAAAAACAGAGATTGTGAGAATTGAGAGTTAAACTCATTTAGCGGTACCAGTACTAGCACTGTTTCTTTATTAAGCGCGTTAAATCTCGCTCTGTATAGATTACTTTGCTTCTATTGCACAATTCACAAAAAGAGGTCGCATGCTCTTGGTCATGGATTTTGATGAAATTTTGGAAGATTTTTTCTGGTACCTAGAAATGTAACCTAGCACTCCCAGTTTTGTCGAAAGAGCCATTTTGTAGAAAAAAAATATTTTTTCTACAAAACATGTTATAATATAGAAAAAGATGACATTTTAGACTGGTTTTGTTCAAATTTGCCACCCTTTAAAGTAGTCATTTTGAAAAACCCCGCAAAAACAGACATATTTTTGACTATCACTGTACGCAAGGGGTTACGATGGATTTATATACATTTTTTACGGACTTTTCATGTTAAAATTAAGACATTAAAAGAGCAATATTCTCAAATAATATTTTTGAACTATTCTAAGGTTCTAGTCTATATGAACAATTTATTGTTTGCGATATAAGCAGTATTTTAATATTAACTTATATTTTAATGTTAAAATATATTAAAAAGAACGTACAAAGATTTTCAGCGCGATTCACGAAGAACTGTTGCGCAAGCTTACTAAGTAATATAATAGCATTATAAATCATTTATCTATTTACCTGCAACTTACGAATGTTAATGTTAACCACTGTCATACTGTCATACATAAAAAGAGTATGTATTTACTCTGTAAAATCTTATTTCATTGATTTGGGTACCCAGTAGGCTACGTGCAGGAGCTGAAAATACAAAGTTGAGTAACAGCGTGCTGAGCTTATATTCGTTAAAAGAATCAATTCGTTTAGTAATATAATATAATTTTAATTTAAAGTTTAATGATATAATAATAATACATTTGAATTGCTCACCTGCGTTAAATCTATGACTTTTCTTATTTGTTGAAGTAATTATTTTGACATTAAATATGTCATTATACAGTCATATAATCTGATAATATTTATGCCACTAAAGTAAAATTTATAAAAAATTATACTTGCAATGTGTAAACAATTTAAACCTGTACAACAATTAAAGACATACCTTTCAGAATTATGTAATTTCCCTTATAAAAGTAAACATGCGATTATAGCTCCGTTGGTAAAATAGATATCGTCATATACAAAGCATGCTATACAAGCTATAGTGATATTTGAAACGGAACATGAGCGAAACTTTTAAACTGTAGTACTAGTAAAATAATAATATAAGATCTCTAACTTTTTTAATATTGTTTATATAATGGTTCTTAAAATTTTATTTTTAAGTGCAAAACACCCTACAAATAAAAATTAAATCACAGCATTTATTTATAATTTATAGGTATAATATACAACAAAATCATTAAAACAATGACAAAAATTTTGGAATTTTGATAAGTATAAAAAAAATCTACAGCTTCAAATAAGTCGAAAAAAATTAATTTTTGCTCATAACCTTTTACTCTTGAAAGAAAAAGGGTTAAAAAAGTGTTTTACCAGTTAAAAAAAAAACGATTTTTTTACAAAAAATTTTAATCTTTTTACTGCTTTCAGATCCTCACAAAAAATTCACACGGTAAAATTAAATTTTTTAAATAGCATGTGTTAAAATTGGATCTATAACGAACAATTTAAGCCGTCTAAAACGAAAATACGTTGATCGGGTGAGCCTGTAGGTTACGTGAAAGCTAAAAGTGTTCGAAACTTCATATCTCAGGATACTAATGGATTTGAGGTCTGTTTGAGGGTAATTTGATTAAAAAATATATTATGTTTTTCATATTCTTTGTTTTCAAAATTCTAATTACTTACTTTTTTATTTTACAGCCAAAAATACAAAAATAGATTTTATAGGGATACTACCCCCTTAGAATTTTAATTACGAATTAAATTCAAGTGCAAATAAAAAATTAAAGTTGATTTGTGAATTATATCTATTGCAAATTAAGAAATCAAATTTTATTGTTAAATAAATGTTTAGTGATTAATTACAACGAGGTGTTTAATTGTTAATAATAATCAATAGCAATCAAGCCAATATTCTGCTGGCGTACGCAACACGCAACACGTGTACGCGACTTACCGTAGCGCTTACCTTTGGATCGGCACGCGGTGACTCGACGCTGTAGCCTTACCCCGGTGCCGCTGTGCAGGTTTGTCCGACGTGTACGTCGAATCCACGAGAATTCGGCTTTGTACGGAGTTTCCTCGACGCACTAGTTTTCGCGACCTGAAAGGAGTGCGAAAACGCGAAGGCTAATTCTCTTGCAACGCGAATAACAATTTAGCTTCGCTTGTCGGCCTAACCCGATGCGGGGAGCAGGTGGGTCCGGATTTATTAATGATACACTGATTTAACAATAACATTAAACTATATTCTAAAATAAATAAATAAAAATTTACAACGAAGTTAACAATGAAATATTAATAAAACGATTTTAATTATTACGCGTAGGTCAAGCGTTAGCCGCGTCAGCTGCTTCCCGCCGCAGTCTCTCCTTCCGTTCGTTGAACCACACGGGGATGTATTCGGAGAGCTCCCTGTGCTTCTGAAGTGGGGCAACCCACTCTCCCGTGTTGTCGGAGGCCTTATGGAACCTACGGTGGAATTCGTCCCACACGTAGGTAGCCTCCTTTATGCTGATCCTGTATCTGGACCACGAGCTTCGAGCTGCTACGAGGGCCTCCTTGGCTCTGGCCCATTCCCTCTGAGTGGGCGATGTCGGGTTGTTCTCCTCGCATCGTGATCGAGGTCGCTCGGCTCGTGGTTGGTCTTCGTTTAGCTCCATTTGCGTGGCCATTTCATGCGTGGGAGATTTAAGGGGGGTGGCTCTCCCCTTTAGCGAATCGGCCGGCGAGTCGTATAAGCCACCTGTCCTCGGGACCCCGGGTGAGGCGTATCTACTCTCTTCCGCTTTCTCCTTCCACTCCTCAATGACCACCGCGTTTTTGGCCCAATCCAGTCGGAGTTTCTCCTCTTCCGCCACTAATCCGTCCACTTCGTCTACCAGCCTAAGCTAAAAGAGCGCCTTCATCCACTTCATCGATGATATACTCCTTGAGTTCCATCTAGAATCAGAAATTTCGGGTATGGAGAATCGTTCTATGAGAGTGGGTTTCTTCGGGTTCGTCGCGAGGATAAAGGGGCTGTTAAACTCCGTTTGTTGGGTTTGATAGGTCCCTTGGGCCGCCCGCCTGGCCTCTTTGGGGTTGCGTTCGTCTTTATCAGTGTTTTCTTCAAGTGTGGCTCGGGTCTTGCGGTCTTCATTACGTATACCACTTTTCGTGGTCGCCCTCGCTTTGACTCTTCTCACAAATCGGAAAGCGTACATAGGCACACGGGCCACTGCACGTGTGCTCTCGCAGGCATGTAACTGGGACGGGAGAATTCCGCGTGAGAGAGAGAAAGGCTCACACTCACATGAGTTTCACGCCTTCGGGTCGCACTCGGTCTCTAGAAGGCCGATCGCGAAGCCGTATCGGCCTCTGCGCTCACGAAATATCTTACCGGGGCTCATTATAGCATTCGTGCAACAGGCGTCTGCTCTACAGGGTAGCTCAAGCGTCTCTCTCGAATATCTCCACGGCTCGTATTTCGAGCCCCCCGTGGCCTACCTATACTCTCTCTTTCTCTCTCACCTCTCCTTCCCTTATCGCCGCTGATGAGGCCTATAACAGCTGATAATTAAATACATGTTTTATATATGAGAGAGAGAGATGTGTAATTACCTGTCACTCACTCCTCCCCTAGACGCTGTTAGCCAGAGGTGTGCCTGCTTCACATTAGGCATCCATAGGTACAAATAAAAATAAATGGTAAAATCATATGCAAAATTATTCAAGAATCCAAGAAAATAAGAACATGAATATAATAAAAAAAATTCTATACAAATAATCATTTAAAAGAAACATACGGAAAAGGTTATTTGAAAGGAATACAAAAAAAAAGTATCTTTTTCTCTTTCTTTATTAATGGACAGAGGTATTTCAAAGGCGTATGCCACATATCCCTTCTGTTCTCGTAAATGGATTAGTCCGTTCTATCTCGGGGTGAATCCTGGATAGTTCTGACGATTCGCGTCCACGGTTAACCCCTTTCAAGCTGTACTGGGGACAGAAGCGAGGTCTGTTTCGTGATTGGGGCGGGGCCAAAGCTCCAACCGCTTGATCTTGGGCCATAGCTTGTTCGCCTTGAAACTCGGCCATCCTCGCTCGTGCCTCCTCAATTTCTTGTTCTAGGCGTTGCCTCTCATGTTGCCGATTCTGGACACACTGGTCAGCCGCGGCTAGTGCCGCTCCGACGTCGGCGACTCGAAGGGATAAGTCTGCCCTAGGCAGTGGCACCCCTCTCCTCAGCGTTCGACGAATGACTCAAAATCATCTCACGATGCCAGGTGTCAGCGTCGGACTTCTAGGAATTCCCGCCTCGAGGTGAGGAGCCCTTGCCGTACCACTACCCACTCCTCCAGGGTCGAGGGATCATGTGGCACCTCTCCTCCATTCGCCGTTTCTTCTGCGTTTGTCGCTTCGTCTGGGCTTGAGCCTCTGACGGCCTCGATGACTGTAAGTGCATCTTCCTTATCCTGACTTCCAGACTCGCTTGGCTCGTCCTCGTCTATTTCTACGACTGTCGTTGTTCTCTTTTCCTCTGCTTCTATGTCTCGGACGATTGGTTCTATGCAGATGACGGCTCTCGCAGGTCGATATTCGAGAGCTAGTTGATCCCTGGAGCCATTGGCGGATTCAAGGTGGCGACTCTGTACCTGATTATTGTGCTCTAAAGGGCTCTGATTATACGAGATCGCTTGAAATTGATTACCCAGGAGGTTTTGAGGTATCTGATCACGAATCTGATGCTGAATTAACAAATTCAAAATGGCGGATTCAAGATGGCGACTCTATACCTAATTATTCTGCGTAACTATACGATGTAGCTTCAAATTTACCATCCAGGTGATTTTGCGTAGCTGTTCAGAAATCTGATGTCAAAATTTATAAATTAAAAATGGCGGATTTAAGATAGCGAGTGTATACCCAATTATTCTGTTCTAAGGGACTATAATCATGAGACTGTATAATCGATTCTTTGATTTGAGAAACAAGAATAGCTTTCAGATACTTGAAATTGATTACTTAGCGATTTTCGAGGCTAGTATATTTGATCGTTAGCAATAGCAGTTAAAATAGCTCTCAAATGCTATTTAGTTCTTCTTTCGGTTGAAACATAGCTAATCCAATGAGAGAGAAATCAACACTCTGCTCGTGCTAGCCTATAACGTGTATGTGAAAAGATCTCTGCGTTTACAGGGTTGAAACTGTCATCTGATTCAGCTTTAGAAGCTCCCATTACTTTATTTTTAAATTTTTTAACGTTTTTATTTTTTTGTTATTGTTTCTTAATTATATTAATATTTTTTTATATTTCCATCAGAGTACCTTTTCATTTGTAATTTTTTATTCTAAGTAAGAATAAATGCATGTCCACTCTAAAATTCGGTAATGCTTAGAGAAATTGAAAATCTTTTCTTAAGCTTTTTTTTATTTTTCCATGCGTTTGCGTGCTGTAATGAAATAATTTAATTGTAAATGTTTTTTTTATAAATTTTTATAAATATTTGTTTCTTATACATGTGAGTTCTAAATTCAATTTTTTATCGAAAAATATGTTTTACGAAAGTTTTTCATACTAGAAAGGCCTATTTACTATTTTGGAGTAGTTTTGAGTTCTGCCGCTAGGTGGCGTCGGCATTCTCGCAAGTGAGTTTATCCCACAAGAATATAAATAAGTCCCTTGATTCCAGCCTAAAATACTATTTCCTCCTAGTTGATAGAGTTTATTTCGTGTTACAAATTTTGCCATGTTAGAGATCACGTTTGAGAGCAGGCTAACAGTTAAAATTTAAAATAAGCATTAAAATTACTATCTCTTTTAGTATTATATTGGCTAACAAAAATCACCTTAATCCTTCTACGCAAAACTTCGCTCTGATAAACGCCCTAATCCTTTAAACTGCAATGGTCTCGTCGGTCGGTTTAAAACGAGTTCGCAATACGTTGTTGATAAAGTTTCCAAATTTAACTCCTACTGCAAGGATATATTAAACATATTACGATCTATGCAATAAAGATGAATCGTTTGAATCTATAAATAGGACATTATCTCAAAGACCATCAGACTCAGACACAGGACCGGAATCAAATCTAAATAACACAAAGTGTTTATCTAGAGAAGATGAATTAGAAGAGATTTTAAATAGACTTAAAGAAAAATAGTCTAGTCTACCAAAAAATGATCCATTACGATTAGCTATTCTTACAACTGCTCCAGATTGTTGGACAATTCGTAAGATATGTTCCGAATTCGATGCTTGTAAAAGTATGGTCAAAAAGCCGAAAATTAAAAAAAAATTCATGCAGTTTTGGCAACGGCCAGCTTCAAAAAAAGGTACAGACTTACCAGAGAATACCATTGAGATTGTTCAAGAATTCTACGAAAGTGGCATAAATAATAGAATCATGCCTAATAAGAAGGACACTGTGTCTGTAAGCATTAATGGTAAAGAAGAAAAAATGCAAAAGCGATTATTGCTTTCAGATATTAAAATACTGCACCGACAATTTAAGGAATAAAATCCGGCAGTAATGATTGGCTTAAGCAAGTTTGCTGAGTTTACATGAGAACTTTCATTCACTAAATAAAGACTATAATAAAGACTATAACGATTGTTTTAAATATAGTATATACGAAAAGCCTAAGCCTGATTATTACTTGAATGATTGCAAGTCATGTCCAGGAATTGAGAAATGTTCTAACTGTGGCTGGAGTACTAAAAGAGAAACAAATAACCGAAGTAATATATAGCGTGTGGCAGTCTACAGATAGACGTACTCTTATCAAACAATGTATCTGTTCTGATGATTTTATAGATGAACTATGTACTAGTTTAGAATAATTATTTCCTCACCATTTTATAGCCAAAAACCCATCAATATATAACTCAAAGAGAAATTATAATCTTAAAGAAGGTGAAATATTACTGCACAGAGATTTTTCAGAAAATTATGCATATGTCGTACAAGATGCTGCGCAAGCATTTCATTTCAATAACCACCAATGTACAGTTCATCCAGTCGTAGTCTACTATAGATCTGATGTATAAATCAAACACTGTAGTTTGGTACTGCTATCTGAATGCACGACTCACATTGCCACTGCAGTCCACATGATTACAAAAATCTTGTCCAAATGATGACTTTGATGCATCACGTGGGAGATTTTGGCATTGACGCACAGGGTTACTTCCGAAATTTAGAAAAGCTGGTGACAATTCCGTCAATTCTTGCACTGCCGTATTATAGGCAAACACTAGCTCGAGAATATGTAAATCCCAAGTACTATGTTTTTTTTCGATGTACGACGTGATTATGGTCTTAAATATACGGTTGACTCGCTCTACGGGATTTGCTTGCGCATGATAGGGTGTGATCATCGTATTATCTACCCCTACTGCCGCTAGGTCGAAAGGGAGAAGTTCCTCAATTCCATCTACCTTTAAGTAATTTTCGCAAGGGAGGATGTGCGCGTTAAACGCTCGCTTAAAGTCTACACCGAGAAGACATCCTTCTGGTAACTCGGATATGATAACGATCTGTAAGTGTCATCGCATACTACCTATATCGAATGATAAATCGACAGATCCGATAACAAGCGAAATATGACCGTTAGTCGATCGAACGCCGGGTCCTTTACTTGGTGCAATATATTTATGCAGCAATCTGCAAGTCAAGTGGTGCAATACATTGAATCCACCAACTCCCACTTGCATCCACCAGCGATAGTAGTCCCTCTCGATGTAAGGAGCTGATTCCTCTGAAGCACCATTAGCATCGTGAGCTACTATATGTTCTCCCTTCGTTGCTATCGGTAAAAGAACAGGTCCAACTTGCGCTTGTGATTCATTGGTCTCATTAAAGTGATCCGCTGAGATCCTTAAGTTGGTTGTAGGGGCAGTAGGGACCTTATCTACGTACCCTCTTGCCCTATCCCGCACAATCTGCACCCGATCTCGTAGTTTATATAGGCCTGCTACAGCTCCAGCAGACAAGATGGAGACGAGGCCCAGGTTTCTGTGCTTTATTCTTGTCGCTGGCCTGCTGGCGTGTGGAATTTCTTCTTTTTAGACTGCCACCCCATTTATAGTGCAACCCTTTATACCTTGTAGGAGCTGACTTTTGAGTCACTGTTTTGTCTATAGTCGACGATAAAGTTTTCTCGGGTGAACTAAGAGTCAGATGCTGTAACTTTTCATTGACCAACTTCTGACTGAGTGCCGAAATATCTTGAGCTCTGTGCTACCGCTGCCAGACTTGGAGCGTTGCGCTTCGCTCTCAATTTCTCATAAACCAGCTTGTCGACATTCTGGGACAAGTTTGTAGGCGAGCTGTCCGCAATTGCAGCCATACTCATTTTATAATCATTTATCGGTGCGCGTAGTCCTTTGTACGCCAATTCAGGCAACAAGTACTTATCACCTGGAGGTGTCTCTTTCCAGTTTCGCCGCACTTCCACTACTGCTTCTGCCTGCCGCGTCAACCGAATCAAAGTATCCACATCCGTGGTTTTCTCTTTACTCACGATCGCTTGCAACTCTGGAGACAGAGTTTAATAAACGAGTTGCAATTTTCTTCCCTCGTCCCCATGCACTTCAAATTTCTTAATGTATGAGAGCAGAGAAAATATATAGTCTGTGACTGGTTTAGTAAATCCCTTGATGCGCACCGTCGCATCCGTTACTAACCGCTCTTGATAGCGGCTATCAACGCCGTAAAAGCGTCGTGCTGCCTCGCAAAAGTCTTACCATGTGTGCCAATTTTTCCTGGATTGACGACAGTATTGGAGTGCTGCTCCCTTCAGCAACTCCGTCGTGGTATTCAAAAGGTCTTCTTCCTGTATGCGGCACAGCGTGCGGTACTCATTGAAGAGTGGCAGGAATTCTTCTTTACTGCGACCATCTTTCCCACCAGAAAATTTAATATTTCAGGATCGAGCCGTTTTTCCAATATCATTTATTCGATGATTGGAAAATGTACTGTTCTACGATGGTCACGTTGTGTCAGAGTGCAGAGTCACTCCTCTCCCCAAAACTCTTGCCAGGTTAAGAGCGTATGATAACTTTGGTGAGCCGTCGCTGGTGCTCTTTCTCTTGATCGGTGTAACATTGAGGTAATACTTAGGGTATTTGGGTTAATTTGCGATCCACCCCCTCTTGCAACAACCTCTTCTGTTGTCTTTGGGTTATCATTTAGTTGGTGGTCCTCTTCATAAACTAAGTCAAACGATTCTTGGCAGGTAACGCTCCTGTTATTTTTGGGCCTTTCGCCTTGTCCTTGGTGCATGTTCGCCGATTTGTTATTATGACTTGCCTCGACGTGCTGTCTGTCACTTGAAATTAAATCCACCACTTGTCCTTGAAGTTCTAGGACTTATTGACCATACACTTGAATAAGAGTTTGCGTATTTGCCATTTCTATTGTCACTTGTCTTGGAGTCCGTCAACCTTATCATATTTGTGTTTTCAATCGTACTCGCGAATTATCTTGTACCAGTGGAAAATACCATACTTGGGTTACTTGATCTACTTGTACCTCCAAAGTCAGTTGCTGGCGCACTTTTAGTTGTAGTTTTAGTACTCGTTACTGCTGCCATATTTGGTGGTGCCGTGGTACTAGGCAACTCGATTCCCCAGAGTGATAATGGCGGTAATGGCAGTGATGGCGGTGGTGTGAGCGGTCATCTAGGTGGTTCATATGCCTGTTGTATGGGTATTTCTGTAGGTGGTGTATGTACCGGTGCTGTCGTAGCAACCACTACAGCCGCCGCTCCTGCTGCACATGCACCGGGTTGTATATTACCAGGATTTATTTGCCTATTCACTTGGCATGGCGTCATAGACATATTCACAGAACTCATCTGTGTGAAGCTGGTTGCTATTGGAGCAAAATCACTTGGTAATTATTTTAGAGCATGCATATTATGGGGAAAAGGTCTAGTCAATGATGACACCGGATTCAACACAAAAAAACGTATATTCTGGTGAAACAAAAGATACATTCGCGCGCGTGCCGCTGCGCGTGCGCACGGTCAGATCCGGATCAAGAGAGAAAAAACAAACGGTTAGAGAGAGAGAGATAGAGTGAGAGAGAGACATTACCACTGGAACCTTGGCGCCGCGTGCCTTGAAGTGTCGTTCCGTCGCCATCTTAGAGGACGCCAGCTCGAACTGTGGTTCTCGTCCGCTCGAGTCGACGCGCACTCCCTATCTCGACGAATAGTGTGCAGTGCGGGGGCGTGAAAGGAGAGTGGAGGCAATATCCCCACTACCACAAGTCCCGAACAGCGTGTGGGGGGGCTGCATACGAGGCGGATCATCTGCAGCAAAAGTGACGAGAGAGAGAGAGAGAGAGAGCGTCAATGTCGACTTACGCGTATCCTCCAGAAGCCTCCGCTCAGATGCTCATCAATGGCTCACGACAGTCCCCTGGAGACGAGAGGGCAAGAAGCACAATAGGCGTTGCTGGTCGCTAGGGTTTCACTCGCATTGTCTCGGCGGCGTCTTTCGCAGTCTTTCGCGGTGAGTTTTGCGCTCGCGTCCCACGTATCTTCACGGATCGGTTGCTCAAGCGTCTCTATCGAATATCTTCGCGACTCAAGCTTCAAGCCCCTCCCCCCCACCTCCACCTCGCGGCCTACGTATACACTATCTTTCTGCCTCTCCTTTCATTGGCTTTCTCTCCTTCCCTTGTCGCCGCTGATAATGCCTGTAACGGATGATAATTAAATACATGTTTTATATATGAGAGAGAGAAGATGTGACAAGGTATAAGTACCCGGCACAGTGTGTATGTGTGTGTGTGTCTGTGTGTGCGGGTGTGTATGTGTGTATGGGTGGGTGCGTGCATGTTTGTGTTTATATGCACGGTGAAATATAATATTCTGGGTTAACGTTCTTTTGTTTTGTTTAAGGGGAGACCCAAGTGAAATTTCAGCCTAGTAATAGTTAATCAGTGCAGGGACAAATACAATTGTTTTATATGTAGTTTTTCACAAGGAATTCGATAGCGCACTCAAAAAAAATTAAAAAAATTTTTTGTCCCATTTTGAAATTTTTTTTTTGGTTTTTGATTTTTAATTTTTGATCCATTGCACCGTCGTCTTAATCCATACGTTAGGTAGTTCAAAATCATTCTAGGAACCTGTAAAAAAATTTTCAGCACAAAAGATGAAAAAATGTGGGGCCTGATACATTTTTACTGCGCCCGCATTTGTCGCGCCGTTGCTGCTTGGGCAACCGACACCCGGTGTACTGGTGTACGAACGAAATAGCAGCTCTGAGGAAGCAGTGCCATACACGCAAGCGCGCAGCACAGCGTGTACGATGCCGAGAGGGATACGATGACCTTATGCAGCAATATAGGGCAACGCGGAAAAGACTCCGAATCACGATCAAGCGGAACCAAAAAATACCAAAGACCTGCAGCTAACGGGACAATAAGCTCGAAAAAGATGGAATGGATAATTGACGGTCTTTTCCCGACACATCCATACCAGACTGCTGGAACGTACGGACGGACGAGATCCCGCTCTTCACGGAGGGGGAGCTGAGAACCACTGTATCTGCTATCAAGAGCGGGAAATCACCTAGACCAGACGGGATCCCGGCAGAGGTGATAAAACTCGTTGCGGCGCGGAAACCGGAGCTGCTGCTCGATATGTACAACGCGTGTCTGAACTAGGAGGTTTTCAGTTACCGTTAAAAATGGCACGATTAGTTCTAATCGACAAACAAAAAGGCGATCCGATTTCCCCATCCGCCTACAGGCCCTTAAGTCTGTTGGATACCGTGGGGAAACCAGTAGAGCTGCTGCTCAGACCACGGATGCAGGGAGTAATACGAAGAGCAGGCGATCTCTCAAACAACTAATATGGTTTCAGAAGAGGTCGTTTGGTGATACGCGCAATACGCGAGGTAACGGCGTCGATAGAGGAAGCGAATCGGGCGTGTCACGATGCTAGACCAATAGTTGTGTTAGCGACGCTGGACGTTAAGCACGCGTTTAATTTCGCGAGGTGGGTCGACATTCTTGCAGCACTACGAACCTTCGGGGTCTCACCTTATATCCTACGATGGGTCGAGAATTACCTGACAGATAGAAAGCTTCTATACGAAACGAATGATGGACTTAGAGTAAGGGAAATCACAGCTGGCGTGGCACAGGGGTCGATTCTCGGTTCGGATTTTTTGCTAGTCCTATATGACGCACTGCTCAGGCTCCACATGTCAATCGGCGTGAAATTGATAGGATGAGCGGACGATGTTGCGGCGGGCATCGTAGCGCACGACGCTGCTTCTGCCAAGTTCAAGCTGAGTCTAATCATGAGTCGCGTGCTCCGATGGATGCGCATGCACGGATTACAGCTAGCTTTAGGTAAGATAGAAATAGTACTACTGACGAGGAAGAGAATACAGACTAGCATAAACATCGTCAAGGATGTTTTTTTGTGAGCTATATAAAAAAAAAAAAAATAATAGCGATAGCGATAGCGATAGCGATAGCGACAGCGACAACGACAACGACAACGACAACGACAACGACAACCGTAACCGTAACCGTAACCGTAACCGTAACCGTAACCGTAACCGTAACCGTAACCGTAACCGTAACCGTAACCGTAACCGTAACCGTAACCGTAACCGTAACCGTAACCGTAACCGTAACCGTAACCGTAACCGTAGCCGTAGCCGTAACCGTAACCGTAACCGTAACCGTAACCGTAACCGTAACCGTAACCGTAACCGTAACCGTAACCGTAACCGTAACCGTAACCGTAACCGTAACCGTAACCGTAACCGTAACCGTAACCGTAACCGTAACCGTAACCGTAACCGTAACCGTAACCGTAACCGTAACCTCCGCCAGGGTAACCTGGGTTGACGTGTGGCCGCTGCATGACGTTCCTGGCATGAGGAAGCGCAGCGGTCCTCCCGGCGGGGCTTGTAGCTGAATGATTTGCCGGATTGTCTGGCAATCGGAAGGTGACTAAATGGTAATCCAACGCGCTCGACCAGTTAATAGTGGTGGCTGGTCGTGAAACACCCACTCAACACTCCCACAAGTACAAACGCAGACAAAAAAAAACACAATCAAGCATGACACTGAAATACGCTAACACACACTACGCGTACAAAAAGAATCCTTCCATCGGCAGTGCCACCCAGATGAGCAGCACAAAGAGGAAAGACACAATTTTCCGGGTATGATTGGTCGGAGGCTCTATAAACGGGCATCTTCCGACAAGTCTGCCAATTGAAGAGCCTTACATACAAAAAACAAACATATACAAACTACACGCATGCAAACAAAGGGTCACGGGGCGCAGCGGGTGTCGTGACACTGCTCGCAAGGGATGTGTGGATGATCGTCGCAGCGCACGTCTTCGTGATGGCTCCCGGCGTCTACGCGCCGCTCCCGCGGGAGAGTTGAAAATACCAATGATGGGTGAAGGAGCACGGCTGATGCGGATGCCCATCCCGCCTCATAGTCAAAAGCGCCTACAGTCATGAGAGTAACTGCGGGCGTGATCTCCCCCTCGCATCCTGAGGTAGCCGCGTTTGGAGATGGTCCCGCACTCTGGAGTATCAAAAACAAGGTATGTTTAATATAATTTCCAAAGAAACCACAAACGAGACAGTATCCCCAAGACAAACGCGGACTGACTTAAGACAGGAGGCCGAACTAAGGGGAGTTGAGCAGGCAATAAGAGCTCAACTCAAGCGCATAGACGAGACCCTACAGACGATGTACGCACGATAAAAGAAGCAGAAAGGAGTGAGCATGGAAATCACGAACGGAATGGCTGTGATACAAGAATGTTCCGAGATCGTATGGTATGAATGCGACCGTCTGACAGCCCTCTGGGAGGCTCCGAAGAAAGACGACGATACAAATGACGCCACTGGAACGCCACAGAACAAGAGGGGACGTGAGACCACCGGATCAAGCCCTGAGCAGGCGGAAGCCTCCCAAAGAGTGGAAGACAGAAGACAGAAAACAGAAGAAAAAGACGAGACTACACAAAGCACATAACACCCCGAAACACGACAGGACTGGCGACGTGACTAAAGAAGAGAGAAGAGCCACGCAACAGACCAGGGCTAGACTCGACGACGGACATGGTAGGGGCAGGCGGCATCATAGGGCTAACGGCGGTGTTGTCTTCATCAGGCCCAAGGGGACGATGACCTACGCCAAAACACTAAGACAGCTTAAGACGAACGTGGACCCCGAATCCGCAAACGTACAGATACAGAGCTACCACAAAACTAAAGACGGAGGACTGCTTGTACGACTGTGCAGTGAGGCGGAGAACAGACGCGACTTCCAAAAGAAACTCCAGGAAACCCTAGGAGAGAATGGAAAAGTCAAGGACCTCATCTCCAGGGCAAGACTGGAGATTCTTGACATAGACTGTATAACAACACCGAAGGACGTGACAGATGCACTGTATAGAGAGACAGAGGACGACGGGGAGGAGACACGTGCATGGCGGTCTGCGAGGTAGAGGAAGCGTTGCTCAAACGCTCCTTCGCAAAGGCCGAATAAAAATAGGATGGATGAATTGCCGCGTCAGACTGAGAACGGTAGTAACGAGGTGCTACAGGTGCCTCGGATACGGGCACAGACGGACAGACTATAAAGATACGGACAGAAGTCAGTGTTGATGGAAGTGCGGCCTGACCGGCCATGTCGGGAAAGGTTGCCCGACCTCTACACTGGCGTGTTTCCTGTGCTCTGAAAACGAGCGCGAAGAGACCGCTCACCTGCCGGTCTCCGGTAAGTGTGCGGTTTACAGAGCCGCGTTGGAGGAGCGCAGGAGGCAGCTTCAGACATGACGACTATACTCCAAGGAAATATGCACAGATGCGAGGCAGCAGACCTTTTACTGACCCAACTCGCGAAAGAACGAGACGCTGATATACAAATAATTAGCGAACAATACAGGAACTTACAGAAAGCGTGGTACTCAAACACCTCGGGCACATCGGCCACCTGGATACGGAGTAAGTAGTTGTAGCCAACCTTGGACAGACACCTACATACAGAAGACCGGGCTTCGGAGACTCGATACCAGACGTCACTTTTGTAACGGACGGCCTCCTACCAAATATCAAGCAATGGCGGGTGATTGAGGACTTTACAGCCAGCGATCACAAGTATATTGTCTTTGATGTGACGAACCATACAGAGACGCCACGGAACGCACCTGAGCGACCCCCGCGTTGGAACCTGAAGAAACAGGACAAGGAACGATTCTACGCACTACTGCGGGAACTACCAGCACCCGCTAAGATCGTTCCGCACCAACTCACAGACAGAAACAGGACAGACCGACTCGTGGACGAGACGTTGCGACAGATAGAACAACTATGCAACGTGACCATGCCCCAAAAAGGTACAGGACGGAACAGACGTGAAGTGTACTGGTGGACAGACAAAATCGGCCACCTGCGAGGGGAGTGCGTAAAAAGTCGAAGAAAAATGTGCCGCGCGAGAAAAAAACGCAACCCTAATGAGGAAGCCCTCTCGGCGGAATACAAGACAACACTGAAAACACTAGTAAACACAATCAAAGACTCAAAAATACGCTGCTGGAAACAGTTATGTGACGACGTGGAGCGGGACCCCTGGGGTCTGGGTTACCAGATAGTAACGCAGAGACTAGGAGCCTTTGGCTCAGCAAAATTGAAGGACAGAACCACAATGGACGCGATCGTGGACGGGCTCTTCCCAACCAACAAGGTAAGGGGGAGTACATCGACGATCAAACGCTAACCGTCCCGGAGTTCAGCGAGGAGGAGCTCTTGAGAGCCACCTCATCGTTGAAACCTGGGAAGGCACCAGGACCAGACGGAATCCCAGCAGAAATTCTTCGGCAAGTGTTGGAAGACGGCTAGGTTGGTTCTTCTGTATAAGGGAAAAGGAGAACCGGATGCGCCGTCCTCCTATAGACCACTGAGTCTAAGACACCGCGGGCAAGGTTTTCGAATTACTACTTAGACCACGACTGACAGACGCGATTGAAGCCGCCGGAGAGTTCTCCGACAACCAGCACGGCTTTCGCAGGGGCCGATCCACGATAGGGGCAATTCGGGAGGTAGTCGAGGCCTCTCGAAAGACAAGACAAACCTGCTACGGGGCCAGACCATTAGTTCTCACGGGACTGCTAGACGTGAAAAACGCTTTCAACTCGGTCAGGTGGGTGGACATCTTGAGAGCCCTAGAAACTTTCAGGGTGCCTCCCTATCTGATGCGGGTTATAAGAGACTATCTACAGGACGGCAAAATAACATACGAAACGACCGAGGGATGGACAACCAGGAACATAACCGCAGGAGTCGTTCAGGGATCCATACTAGGACCAGACTTCTGAAACGTGATATACGACAGCCTGCTAAGACCAGAAATGCCAGAAAGCGCCTTTCTGGTAGCCTACGCGGACGACATCGCGGTGGTTATTGTACAACGGAACCCAGAACTAGCCCAACTAACGCTGAACCAGGTCATGAGACGAATACACAGATGGATCACAGAACACGGACTACAACTGGCAATACACAAGACAGAACTGGTTTTGCTCACAGGACAACGAATACCGACAGTTATTCCGATGAACGTCGGCACCGAACTGACAGAGACGAAGAAATCGGTAAAGTATCTGGGGGTAACCCTGGATACAAAGCTGACCTTCTGGACACACATAGAAAAGACTGCCAATAAGGCGGCTGAAAGAGTCACCTCCCTAAACCGCCTGATGGCAAACACGTACGGGCCAAGGCAGGGAAAAAGACGGTTACTCATGTCAACGACCCACTCGATCCTGCTATACGGCGCGGAAATTTGGGCCGATACGCTCGGGGTAAAAAAGTACTGCAAATGACTAATGGACGTAAAAAGACGGGGGGCGCTGAGGATTGCGTGCGCCTACAGGACGGTCTCCCATGAGGCTATCTTGATCGTGGCGGGCGTGATCCCCATAGATCTTCTCGCAAAAGAATGCAAGAGGATCTGTGAATTAAGCGCTGCGACAGGACGGGCTGACGCGGCGATAACCGAAAGAAACAGGACAATGACGGAATGGTACAAACGATGGACGGAAGACAAGACAGCAAAATGGACCCGACGCCTGATAGGAGATCTGAGACCGTGGACGGAGCGGGGATTCGGCGAGGTGAATTTTTACCTTACCCAATTCCTTACCGGACACGGTTACTTCAGATACTACCTTTTCAGGAGAGACAAGGTACAAACCCCGAACTGTAAGTACTGCGGATATGACAGGGATGACGCAGAACATACATTTTACATATGCCAAAGATGGACAACGGCCAGACGCAGACTAGGACCAGAAAACATAACGCCCGAGAACATTATATCGAGAATGCTTCGCGACGCAGGCAGCTGGACGGAAGTAGCTACGTTCGTCGAGACAGTACTCAGAGGGATGAAAGGCGATGGGTGCTTGAAATGAGCGAAAGAAAATGACAGAGAGAATAGAAACGCAAGAATCCATGAAAGAATGTTTTTTGAGAACGAATGAAGAATGAATGTGAGGACACATAAACTGAGAAGACTGAAATAGACGGACAGACCATACGAGACGAAAGAAAAATGGACAGACCCTGCAACGTGAGGTATTACTAACGTAGTTTCACGTTGCAGGTAGACGGAATGGGTTACCTACCCCTGATCCGGCACTGCTGGCTACATGTCAACAGTTCTTGATCAGGGGAAGGCGGGTTTAGTCGGTCCACCAGTCGTAGATGCTCTGGGTGGAAATTGAGCAAGAATCTTTTGTCTCCTTTCCCAGCCCGAGTAGATGCGAAGCCTGGGAACCCGACACTCCAGTTGGGAATATCCTGCAGGTCGCTGCCTCCAGGGTGATCCCGACTGATGGTTTGGTTACAGCAAATTTACCCGTTTTTTATCCTTCAAAAAAAAAAACAATAACAATAACAATATCAATAGCAATAGCAATAGCAATAGCAATAGCAATAGCAATAGCAATAGCAATAGCAATAGCAATAGAAATAGCAATAGCAATAGCAGGAGCAAGAGCAAGAGCAAGAGCAAGAGCAAGAGCAAGAGCAAGAGCAAGAGCAAGAGCAAGAGCAAGAGCAAGAGCAAGAGCAAGAGCAAGAGCAAGAGCAAGAGCAAGAGCAATAGCAAGAACAAGAGCAAGAGCAAGAGCAAGAGCAAGAGCAAGAGCAAGAGCAAGAGCACGAGTAGTAGCAATAGCAAGAGCAAGAGCAAGAGCTAGAGCAAGAGCAATAGCAATAGCAATAGCAATAACAATAACAATAACAATAAATTTTTTTTTCGAGAGGAAATTTAGCAGGAATCTTGCATCATCCGAGGATATCGCCAGCGCGTGGGTCCGGATCCACCTCTGTACCCGGACCCACGCGCCGACGACACGTACGGCCGCCTCGCGGGTGGAAAGCCCGTGAGGAGACGCCCGGCAGAGTCCGCGCTTCCGGGGAGAGTGAGATTCTTACTCACGAAACCTGCATAACCCTATCCTGTGACGTTGTAACTCACCCCGGCACCGCCTTTCGGCATTGCTTCGGGGTGACGCCACCTTACTTGACCTTAGAAGGCCTCCTCTTTTCTTTCTTGTTCTCTTCGTCGTTTTTTTTCTTTTCTTTTTTCTTCTTCTTTTCTTCGCCTGCGGAAAGCGCTGTTTAGGAAGGCAGAGAGCTTGCGCCATGCGGCAGCGCGCCTTCGCATCTCGTCTTCCTCTGTTGAACGCTGTGGGCAAAGGTTGCTACTTTTGCCCAGCTATCCTGTCCTTAGAGCATTCGCTCGATGATGTTGTCTGGCGTAATGCTTCCAAGGTTTCTCTCCAAAACTCCCCTTTCTGCGTCCCACATCTCACAAGCGAAGAAAGTATGGAGCGCGTCATCTTAGGGTTGCCCGAAGTGTACGCATCCTGGATTTGTCACTTTGCTCATTAAATATAAGTAGGCTCGAAAGTAGTTGGGTAAGGTAATAGTTTACCTCGCCCTCTCCTCTAGTGAACCAGGGATCCAGCAGGCCAATGAGCTTTGCTGTCCATCGGCCTCTGGTCTCTTCATCCCATTTTTTTTGCCAAACCTGCATGGTGTTGACTCTGGCAATGCGGTGTGCCTCTCTGCTGCCGATGGCAGACTTCTGCTGATGGACATATTTCCTTTCCTGCGCCAGCAGCTCGATGGGTATAACCTCGGCAACTACCAAGGCCGCGGGTTCTGAGACCGTGCGGTAAGAGCACGATATTCGGAGAACCGCTCTCCATTATACTGATGCCAGCCTCCTTCTGTGACACTCTTTCTTCAGTGGGTCGGCCCAGACCTCCGCACCGTACAACATTATGGCCTCAGCATTACTTCATGAGCAGGCGCCTCTTGCTGGGCCGTGGGCCGTTAGTATTAGCCATTAACCTGCTCAGCGCTGCCGTCACCTCTGCTGCTTTGTTGGCAGAAATTCTTATATGTTCCCTGAAGGTGAGTTTGTTGTCCAGCGTCACCCCCAGATACTTTATACCGTGCTTGGCCTGGACCGTCGCGCCTCCTACTTGAAAGGGGCACGCGGTGTTGATGTGCTTCTTAGATAGCAGCGTGATCTCGGTCTTAGTAGCGGCAATCTCGAGCCCGTAGTTTCTCATCCAGGAGAGCATACGGCGCATAACCTGATTCAGTAGTATCTGAGCGGCTTCCACCATCCTCACGATGATAATGGCCGCTATGTCGTCCGCGTACCCTAACAGAAAAGTATCTTCGGGGAGATTTATACGTAGGACACCATCCAGAGACGTTCCAGGTGTCCGATCTCAACATGGACCCCTGGGCTTCCCCAAATGTTCTCTCTTTGGTTTTTGGGCCATTTCAAGACATATTTAGATAATATCGTTCTATGACCTCTTTCAAAATATACAAGTAATATTTCTTGAAATATTGCTGTAATGTTTTTTAATTATTAAAAACAATTTTCTGCAAGATTTCGTTGAAGATTACCGGAAGATTTCTTTAAGTTTTTGAGAAAGATTACATAATGGGTGTTTACGAATATTTCCTAAAATATGGCCGTAAGATTTCCTCAATATTGTAATGAAATATTTCATATCAATAATTTGAAATAATATAATTAATATTTCGAAAATATTTACGAAAGATTTAATTTGAAATCTGTCTTAAAATATTTCACTGGAATATTAAATAAAAAAAATAATAAAAAAATTAATAAAAAAATAGATCAATAAATAAAAATAAATTAATAAATAAAAGTAATAAATAAAATAAATATAATTTAACAAATAAAAGAAAATACATATAATAAAAATAAATTAATAAATAAAAGTAAATACATAAAATAAAAATAAATTAATAAATAATAGTAAATAACTAAAATAAGAATAAATTAATAGATAAAAATAAATAAATAAAATAAAAATAGATTAATAAATAAAAGTAAATAAATTAAATAAAAATAAATGAATAATTAAAAGTAAATAAATAAAATAAAAATAAATGAATAAATAAAAGTAAATAAATTAAAAAAAGTAAAATAAAAAATTAATAATATTCCATGCTGTGTGGGTAAAAACCTCCCGACAATCTTCCAGCGTACTTTCTAAATAAGTTTATTAAAAGTTTCTGTAAAAGTTCGAAATATAGTTTGTGGCTTTCTGCAATGTGGACCAAAATAAGTTTAAAACGTTTAGGTGAATCTTTTAATGTTTGAATATAAATACAAGCCGAACTTATTTCAATATTTGGCCATCTCTCATTTACCACCTAATTTTTTTTATAAATATCAATTGAGCTGAACATCTGATCCGAATGTCCTTAGAAGTACTGCGACAATGCAAATCGAAGGTTTTTATTTCAGCTTTCACACAAAATTGCGTACAAGTACCTATCATTTCGGGCAATAATGTCCATATTTTGATACTCTGTGGTGTGCCAATTTTTCTATGATACTATTTGGAAAAAAGATTCAAAATAATTTTGGGTTTTGAACAATCATGAAAGATTGAGGTTATTAAAAATGTCCAATAATAGTCGATTTTAAATCAAAATCTTGACTTATAAGAGTGTTATCGCAAAAATAAATTCTTTTGGCGGATAGCATGCAACTGATTTTTAGTTCTATAGTATAATCAATTTCTAAAACTATTTTTAGCGTAAATAATTAAGTTTTAGTTATTGTATTCGCGATTTTATGGAAAAATTGCACAAGTGCACTTTAAAAAACCTTAAATTCGAGGTAGCTACCTCTAATTGTTAACGTTAAGTACCCAACTTGCAGGAAATTTATTTTTTTGACAAATACCAACTTTATATAGGCTTAGTTTTGATTTTTGAGAACTTTTGGGAATTTTTAACCACCCTAAGAAGGACCACGCAATTAATTAAATTTCAAAAATTAATTTCTTTGTCTATTTAAATTTTTTTTTCTATTCAGATTTCTTCGGTTAAACCCCCAAGCAAGGTTGAAGACATATTAAGATTGATTTATTGGTATAAGCGGCCATGTACATATGGAGAAGACAAACTAACTTAAATTCATACCGTACAAACTCGTAATAGTTTATTCTGTTGATTTGGATTGATTCTATGTATGATATACTGGGAGAAATAAAAATTTCTGTTATTTACAAATTTTCTCGTATGGTACCCAATGTTATTGTTTGAATTTTTATTAGAGTCAATCAAACCTTTACGGCATAAGTCTTAAAATGGTTGGAGTGAATATAAAAACGATCTCGGATAAATTGTTTTAGACCATTTAGATCGACTCTAAGGTATGGTATGGTGGGAGAAACGGCCATTACAGTCGTTATCGAATTTTATCATACTTATCTAAGGTCAGTGTTTGAATATTCATTCGATCAAGTGAAGGCCAGGTTACTCCAAAAAACGTGATTTTTTTCAATAAATTTTATTCATAGTACAAAACATGTTGAGTAATCAATTTTTTTTACATATGAAAGCACATATATTAAATGACTTGAAAAAAAAAAAATTTTTTCTTCAAAATGGCGGTTTTGAAAATGGCTGCTGAAACTCGTCTGATTAGTAGATGGATGACATCATTTCTTGGAAACTAATTATCTGAAAGCAAAAAACAAAACGGTTTCATGTTCTGTATCGAATTGGCTATGGCCTCAAACAGAATGAAACATTTTCAATGAAAAAAAACCAAATGGCGGACTTTTGAATTTTTTTACCCTTTCTTTTCACTTTTAATTGTTATAACTTTTTTAAATAATAATGAATATTTCTGGTTCTGCTTGAGGATATAGCCAGACATCTAAAGAGTAAAATGCCGTTTGGTTCATGTCGATAAGTGCAATAGTTTTGAAATGAGAGTGTCATCCATGCGAAAAAACGTGGTTCGGAGAAAAATCAGTTTAAAGTTTTTATTCGTGCTACCGAAGGCGTTCGAGCGGCCGGATTTACCGCTTGGCGCGCACCGCTCCCCACTCTTTTGTACCTGCTTCTCGGTCTTGCTGACCTTCGGGACTAATTCTATACTATTTCTACGAGTATACAGTAGCAATTTATAAAAAAAAATTTTTGATTTTTTCAAAATTGTTTGGAGTAAGCTGGCCTTAAATTCTCACGGTACAAGGCTTGAAACGAGTAGAAAGAATATAAAAACAAACCCGCAGAAATGTTTTCAGTCATTTGAATTACTTCTACTGTGTGATATGCTGGAAGAAACGGCTGGAAGAATCCAGCCAAGATTATTGCACCGCACACGCAGGCTTTAACATTAGTTTTATTCGAGACTTTAAATAAATCGTACACGGGAATTTAGGGTAATATTATGAACACTGGTGGTTTATTCAATCTAGATACAAGTATTGAGCGCCAGCTGCGCGAATTCGCAGTACGATTTTACAAATATTCTATCGACGCAAGAATTACCTATACAATTAACTAACTATGGTGAGCACGCGGTACGGTGGGAAACGGTTAATGACGGGGGAAAGAAGCTAATTCTCAGGGACGCGAATTCAAGTAATATCCGGCGACAAAATACACCTGGAAAAGAGGCGACACGATGCTCGACACGCACGCGGCGCTTGTTTTACAAAAAATTAGCTATATATATATGGGTCAATCCATGTCAACCGGATCAGTGCTGCCGCCAAAATTTGAAGACACGCAAAAATACGTTTGAGGTCTCAAATTGATGGCTGGACCATAAGGATGAAAGTGCCGTACGCACTATTGCAGAAATCAAGATGGCGGCATCAATATGACCGCCGGAACCTTGGAAATCTCGACCGATCGACCAAATTAGCGCTGACGTCAGAATTTGGAGCAATGCAAAAATGCGAATGAGGGCTCAAATATATATATACATATGGGTCAATCTATGTCAACCGGATCAGTGCTGCCGCCAAAATTTGAAGACACGCAAAAATACATTTGAGGTCTCAAATTGATGGCTGGACCATAAGGATGAAAGTGTCATATGCGCTTTTGCAGAAATCAAGATGGCGGAATCAATATGGCCGCCGGAACCTTGGAAATCTCGACCGATCGACCAAATTAGCGCTGAGGTCAGAATTTGGAGCCTTGCAAAAATACCTATTAGGGCTCAAATTGATGGCTGGACCATAAGGATTAAAGTGCCGTATGCGCTTTTGCAGAAATCAAGATGGTGGCATCAATGTGGCCGCCGTAACCTTGAAAATCTCGACCGATCGACCGAATTAGCGCTATCGCCAGAATTTGGAGCCACCTAAAAATACGTATGAGGTCTCAAATTGATGGCTGCACCATAATGATGAAAGTGCCGTATGCGCTTTTGCAGAAATAAAGATGGCGAAATCAGTATGGACGCCAAAACCTTAGAAATCTCGACCGATCGACCAAATTAGCGCTAACGTCAGAATTTGGAGCCATGGAAAAATGCGTATGAGGGCTTAAGTTGATGGCTGGACCATAAGGATCAAAGTGCCGTATGCGCTTTTGCAGAAATCAAGATGGCGGAATCAATATAGCCGCCGGAACCTTGGAAATCTCGACCGATCGACCAAATTAGCGCTGACGTCAGAATTTGGGTCCATGCAAAAATACGAATGAGTGCTCAAATTGATGGCTGGACCATAAGGATTAAAGTGCCGTATGGGCTTTTGCAGATATCAAGATGGTGGCATCAATGTGGCCGCCGTAACCTTGAAAATCTCGACCGATCGACCTAATTAGCGCTATCGCCAGAATTTGGAGCCACCTAAAAATACGTATGAGGTCTCAAATTGATGGCTGCACCATAATGATGAAAGTGCCGTATGCGCTTTTGCAGAAATCAAGATGGCGGCATCAATATGGCCGCGGAACCTTAGAAATCTCGACCGATCGACCAAATTAGCGCTGACGTCATAATTTGGAGCCATGGAAAAATGCGTAGGAGGGCTCAAGTTGATGGCTGGACCATAAGGATCAAAGTGCCGTATGCGCTTTTGCAGAAATCAAGATGGCGACATCAGTATGGACGCCAAAACCTTAGAAATCTCGACCGATCGACCAAATTAGCGCTGACGTCAGAATTTGGAGCCATGGAAAAATGCGTATGAGGGCTCAAGTTGATGGCTGGACCATAAGGATCAAAGTGCCGTATGCGCTTTTGCAGAAATCAAGATGGCGATATCAGTATGGACGCCAAAACCTTCGAAATTATTGCACAACCTGAGAAAAAATGCGTGAAAGGTTATTCTCAGCAACGCCTACGCTATTATACCCTCTATTGATTCTGAACCCACAGAATGGGTTGTATGAGAAATTATCGGTAATATACGCTGTTCTGACTACCAAAATTTTCTGAAAATCAATTAATAGTGTTTCAGTGGATCGAGTAGCTCGGATTAAGTCAGGTCCATTGCAAACCATCGTTTACTGTGAGTACCGTATAGCATCACATCTGCATTATCTTCTGCTCCAGGGTACCTTCCTACGTGCAAATAATTACTAAAAGTTGAAAATCGTCAACAGTTCTTCTCAGAATAGTTGACGATTTCTGCATTCGCCCATTGAGGGTAAGCATTGATTATTTCCAACAGTCCTTTTCAGGATAGTTGGAAAGCTCTCTCGATCGCGCCTTTTCTCCACAGTACGAACTTAACAGTAGTCCGTCACAGTTTGTACATGAAAAGTATTTACTTTTCTGAAGCTTTTCAGTTTCAAACATTTTTCGATTGTTCGACAACTTGTCTGAGACCTCATTATTGAATCACAATTATCTGAGTTAGAAGATAACGAGAAGCCACAGAAGTTTCATTCTAAGCGATGTTGCAACCCATTAGGGATTAAAGGACATACCGGTAAAGCTTTGAGAACAATATCGACATTTTTATCAGAAAAATATCCACATTTACATTCTAGTTCGAAAGTTTGCCATGAGTGCAGGCACAGTATTTATGTTTCACAAAAAGACCAAACTTTAGATAGTGTTGTAACTGAATTTTCAATAGACCTTGACGATTCTCTAGAGAAGCTTCCTGCTAAGAAGGTATGCAAAACTAGGGAGGACGAACTTGAGGATCTCCTGAATGGTCTGAAGGAGAAATTCAAAAGTTTGCTAGACAATGATCCTCTGCGGAAATCTATACTTACAATAGCTCCTAATTGTTGGAGCAGTCGTCAGATCTCTGAAGAATTCCAGTGTTACAGGATCGCAATACAGTCCAAAGAACTGAAAAAATCAGGCAGAATAGCTATACCACAATTCAAAAGGGGGAAAAATATCAATGAAGAAACTGTTAAAAAAGTACAAGAGTTCTACGAAAATGATTCCAACAGCCGCATAATGCCCCACAAAAAAGAGACTATTGCAATCAAAGTTGATGCTTCCAAAGTAATGAAACAGAAACATTTGTTGTTATATAATATCAAAGTATTGCACTTGAAGTTCAAGAAAAAATATCCACAGCATCCTATAGGATCTTCAAAATTCGCGAAATTGCGGCCAAAATGGTGTGTTGTAGCTGGAGCATCAGGGACGCACAGCGTCTGTGTATGTAGAATCCACCAAAACGTCAAACTCATGATCGACTCTATTGATTTGAAAAATTTGAGTAAACAATGTGAAACTATGCTAAGTGATTATAAAGATTATATTGGATACATCCTTTGTAAGAAACCTACAACTGCTTGTCATTTGCTAGAAGGTGAAAAATGTCCCAATATGGAGAAATTTTCAGAACTTATTCTGGAATTATTAGAAAAAAGTAATATACAGCAAGTGATATTCAGCACCTTGACATCTACTGATCGATGTAGCCTCAAACAAGAATATCTTCTCTCAGATAAATTCGTAGAAGCATTGATCAAACGCTTGACAGTTCTAGTTCCCCACAGTTTTATCTCGAAAGAACAAAAAAAATTCATAACTGACAAGAATGAGAATTTGGGTGAAAATGAGGTATTATTGCATTGTGACTCTGCAGAAAATTATGCATACGTTGTACAAAATGCAGCTCAAGCCTTTCATTATAACAATGATCAATGTTCTGTTCTTACTGTTGCTTTCTATTATCGATCAGGCGAAGACTTGAAACACAAGAGCATTATTTTACTCTCAGACTGCACAACTCATAATGCTACCTCAGTATATTTGATGCAGCAGAAGGTAATACCGAAAATTAAAAAGGTGTGTCCACGAGTAAAGAAAATTTATTATGCAACTGATGGTGCAAAACAGCACTTCAAAGATAGAACTCAGATGATGCATCTTATGAATCACAAGACTGATTTTGGAATTGAAGCGGAGTGGCACTGTCATGCAACGTCACATGGAAAATGTATTTGCGATGGTCTTGGAGCATGCTTGAAGAGTGAAGCCACTCGATACAGTTTACAAGTCGAACTAAAAAATGCTATCTTGGACTAAACTTCTCTATTCAAGTTTGCAGAAGAAAAATTCAAAAACATAAAATTTTTCCATTATAGTAAGCAAGAGCATAAACAATTAGTCAAAAAATTGCATAGAAAATATAAAAATCCACCTGCTGTGAAAAAAATTCAGAGCAGCGACGCATTCATTCCAACTACTGATAATAAATTGAAAGTGAAAAGGTACTCTGGATCAAAACATGACATAATGACTATGCAATATGAAACTCGTTAAGAATTTGAAGAGGTCTAAATTGAGTTCTTATCATACAATGGTGAGTTTCTCAACCGGTTAACGACTGTCGGTATTTAGGAAAGCGTTCCGGAAGAAATTTGAATCTACAAGGCATATGATTGGAGCTACTCAACCTACTGAATCTCTATTAATTGATTTCCAGACGATTTAGGTAGTATCAACATCGTATACTACCACGGAATCTTATACATGAGTCATACGAGATCCACCATTCTATGGGTTCAGAATCAATAGGGTGAGACTTAGGATACACGTTGCTGAGAATAACTTTCAACGCTCTTCTCATCAGGTTTGGCAATCAATTCTGCAATTTTGTTCTTGTTGCGACGTACATCCACAATAAATCATCCATGAATCATTTTGTTTCCGACACTTTGAAGCTTATGGTCTAGCCATCAATTTGAGCTCTCGAACGTATTTTTTTAAGGTTCCGCGGCCATATTGATGCCGCCATCTTGATTTCTGCAAAAGCGCATACGGCACTTTAATCCTTATGGTCCATCCATCAATTTGAGCTCTCATTCTTATTTTTGCATGGCTCCAAATTCTGGCGATAGCGCTAATTTGGTCGACCGGTCGAGATTTCCAAGGTTCCGGCAGCCATATTGATGCCGCCATCTTGATTTCTGCAAAAGCGCATACGGCACTTTCATCCTTATGGTCCAGTCATCAATTTGAGACCTCAAACGTATTTTTGCGTGGCTTCAAATTTTGGCGGCAGCACTGATCCGGTTGACATGGATTGACCCATATATATATATATATATATATATATGTCTATTGAGCAGAATAATATTCTGTGCAACTTACTCTTTTATTCGTGGAACAAGTGGTTTTATATATGCACGGAGCTGATACAGAAAAACGAAGCGTCTGTGGACGTGGCTCAGTACGAAGTGGACTCGTTGTCCCTTCGTTCCCGCGGCGCTACCCTCGGGTTTCGGTAGTGCGGACCGAGCCCGCCTGAGGGCGCAGCGCATGCTTTAGAGAGGGAGAAGTGAGAAGGAAGAAAGAGGAGCGTTTGCTCGCGGTGACGTCATGCTATGTGATATGCAGTCGACGGCTTGCAGACGGTGTTGGAGAGAACGAGGAAGGACGAGTGGCAAGGACGAGGAAGTGCGACGAGGGATGCAGCAGGAGGGGTATCTGGGCAACGGTGCCGCCAAAGGGGCACGAAGACAAGAGCTGCAAGGCCCAGGACGGCGTACTTGCAGCAGGAGTAGTGTGCACGGTTAACCTCGACGAGGTTATGTTTACATACAGCTTCCTAGTGCATTCATCTGCTGCCACTATTATCAGGTTAGATTAGTGTTTAGTTTATCACTGTAATCTCCCCTTACTAATGCTATGTTGTTTCTAGGTGTCTGGCGGGTGCTTCGGAGGCTGTTGCTGCTGCTGTTCTGGGGGAGCGGGCTACGAGTTGAGCTACGTTGCGGTACCTGAGAGACTACCCTGCCTCTACAAACCCTCCAAACCAGGTAAGAGAGTTGCAATTTGATGTGCATGACTGCTGTAGGCTAACTCATCTTTATGTTTTCTAGGGTGTATGCTGCAGGCCTCCTTCATGTCTAGAGAAGCAGCCGCTCCGCCCAAGGTGGATCTATTCATGCCTTTCAAGGCATAAAATCAGGTGGGTTCATTCTAATACCATTTTACTTATATTCTCGATTTCTAATCTCTTGTGTGTTTCCTTAGGTTGGTTCGAAGGGACAGGAGTAAGGAGAGAAGACGCCAGGACAGGCTCAGCGCACCCTAGCCGAGACCAGCCAGCTTCCACCTATGCGAGGCTTCATGGGATGGCAGCTGTGCGTCCTCTTCAGCTGCTTCAGGGCATTGGAGAGCTCGCTTGCTCTGTGTCATCCAGGGGAATAGAGTATGTGTGTGTGTACGTATAGAGTGAGTTAGATGGGTAGGTAACTATCGTTTACATTGTGTAACGCACACGAAATGTGGTGTTACAGCTGGGAGAAACGAAAATTTCTGTCTTTTACGAATTTTCTCGTATTGTATCTCTGTCGATCTCGGTTATTCTTTTATTATAATGGACCGTGACCGTTACTGCGTTTATCCGTCCCGTGCCGAGCGGTTGCATGGGCGGAGAGTTTAGAGGACGTATGGTTTCCGAATTAGCTGGAAGCTGTGATGCCGCCTGGCTAAAGTGGAAAAGGAAATTATGTTTATATTTTGTAGTTATATATATATATATATATATATATAAAAATTTCTTGCGATAGATTTGCTAAATTTCTTAATTTCGTAGGGACCGATAACGGACTGATACCGTCTGTTTTGGCAATATAGCCTACTTTAAAAAATGTTACGATTTTGCCCATCCGATTATACGAAATAAAAATACATTAATTCCATTGAAATAAAGTTATGTGATTGAGATTTGTTGACTGTTCCGTTATTAGTACAAGGTAAGAATACATATATATATATATATATATATATAAATTTTTCATTACTCAGATATCGATATCGCTTACGTAAAGGAAAGTGAGCCCCGTCAACCTAAGGGAATCATTTTACGCCAATTGATGTATACGTATGATACTTCAGTTGTATTATATATAATACAACTGAAGTATCAAAATCGAATGCATTTTCCTGGTGAAATAGGATTGCTATTGTCATAGTAGCTTGGATAATTCGATGACTTATATATATATATATATATATATATATAAATATATATTTCACCAGGAAAATGCATTCGATTTTGATGACATTTTAAACGTTTCCGTTTTGAAACCATATCCGTTTTCTAAAGCTCAGATCAGAATTCGACGTATGTAATTGAAGTTGCGCTTTCAATAGAAAGTATAATGAAAAATACATCACTACAATTCATCGAGGACGATGAACTCTTTGACAATGAAGGTGTAACTTTCAAATTAACGTTATTTTTTATATTCTATTTGTGCTGTATTCTCCCTTTACCTTTGCTTATAAATCGGTAGAATATTACACTTGTTTTTCTCAACATTATCGCGCTGACAGAATCATGCGATGATTGCATGATCATTCTTATTAAATTAGATACTATTCTATTCTCTTAAATTTATTCAGTTTTATTATCTGAATGCCGGAAAATAATTTCTTATAATTATATATAAATTATATAAAAATAGCCTTCTTTAATAAATGTTACGATCTTGCCCATCCGATTATACGAAATAAAAAAACATTAATACTATTCAAATGAAGTTATGTAATAATAAGGGGGGGGGGCGCCTCCTGAGGCAGTCGGCCTCGGCGCACTGCGCCGACCGGACCTCCTCGGTCGAGAGAAATCTCCTAAGAAAGCCAGCCTGCGATGCTCGGTAACTGCCGCAAGAAGGTAGTACCTTCCGTTTACCACGGCTCTTGACGAACGGCCAAGCATACGAAAGGGCAAAAAACTTTTAGAGCGGACCCTCGCTCTATTACGGATCTCAGTGAACGCGCATAAAGACCCAAAACCTTGAACGGAAGCCCTGACAGAAGAGCGGATTAAAGGCGCTGTTTTCTTTTCGAGAGCCGCAAGCGCGTTTAACAGCAATAATCTTCCAGCGCATGACCATTGGACTGCTCTGGGAGTTAATTCTAAATTAACTCCCATGGAAGTGCATATGTTATGGGCACAGGCAGAATCATTGACAAAATGATCCACTCGCGCATTCATCTTGCGCATCCCACTTGTGTTCCCCCTTCCTCGCATGCCACTCACGCGTTCCTCTATAAAAAGAACGGAGGAACGCGATTGAGATTCATTCGACTCCCAGCACTGCCGCTAAGATCCGAGTAGCTCTTATCCCGGAGGACGAAAAGATACAAGAAGACATTCTTTGCCTCTTCCCCTCTCTGGAAGACGAGTTGCAGGACGAAGAGGAGGCGCCCTTCCGAAAGCCGACGCAGCCTGCCTTGCCACGCTTCCTAGTACGACACCTGTTGGTGGAGACACCTCGGTCAGCTCCTCGTGAGCCCCGAGGCATCGCTGCATTGAGGGACCCGAGGAATCTGGCAGCCATAAAACGAAGACTTGGCTCTGTTCCGAAACGATCAACGGCAAAAGTACGTCTTTTAGACGTCTACGAGGCACCCAAGAGCAGCAATCTCAGCCGCCGAAGAGCTCGTTGACGCCTCCAGCCCCGACCGTTCAAGAGTCCTGAAGGGAGGCGAAGAAACTCTAAGAACCTCCTGAGATTAAGATAACCGGCCCTTTTCAGGGCCACCATAAAAACTAAAATGGTCATTCCCTCCCGCTCTTGAAAATCTCTAAAAATAATGTCAAAATATTATATTTTCCAAAATTAGAACTCAAAATTTTGAAAAAAATTCAAACATTGAAAAAATTCCAAATTTTGGAAATAGTATATTGTACAACTAGGGGGTAAGAGGACGATTTTTAGCGAGGGTGAGATGAATGTAACACAAGTCATTGTCTCGGGCGCCGATGGTGCCCGAGACGGAGCCGAGTGCTAAATTAATCACCCGAGCTAGAAATTGACCTCCCCCTTGTTACACACCGTACTTTTTTGACAAGTGCATGTATAGACCTTTTTCAAGCATATAGGGAGAATGGGGAGTTGCCCATTTTGGGTCGTGCGCCATTTACTTACAGAATTAAATTACAATTTCATCTTCAAAATAACAATATTCAAAATTTTCAAAACTGTCCAAAATTTTCAAAAATTTGAAAAATTTGCTACAAATTTGAAAAATTTGATTTAGGACCAGGAGGTAATCATTACCTCCCACTCCGGCAAAACTGCTCGAAATGCTCAACTTGCCATTAGCTTTAGATGCATGGAAAAGAGCCTATTACCTGCACGTGTGAAGAAAAAATTATTCTTTTTATTTCTTAGGTCTGGTGGTCGACTCGAAATGCTCATTTCCCCATTCCCTTTGCATGCATGAAAAAGGCCCTATTAAAAAACACTTATTAAAGAAATGCGGCGTGTAACACATGTGGAAAGGGCTTTTTCAAACTCGGATGATGATTTCAGCACTCGTGTACGTCTTGAGCGTCTTCGACGCCCTCGTCTTCCAATCATGCTCAATCATCATCCTCGCTTAGATAAAGCCCACATTCCCCTCTAGTTGCACAATGTACTATTAATTTTTAACAAAAAGAAAATGACTGATTTCGATCTAAGAAATGGTTTGTTACGAACTACCCCGGGCAGACACTTTAATTTCTTTGCTATAATCTTACGGATTTTCGTACTTTTCTCCGCGAGTATTCGTTTTTCCTCGTATGTTAGGTTTTCGACCTCTTGAATTAATTCAGAATTTCAATTTTCTAAATTTTCCATTGTCGTTTATTTCTAACTTTCTAGATTTATGTTTATTTAACGTTATAATTTTATTTTTATTTGACTTTCTGATTTTACAGAACAGCAGTTATTCATTAAATTGGGTTTCTCAACCCTTTTATTATATTTTCATTTCTCTATCGCAACACGTTACTCAATAACAGGATATGGGAGTTTCAGAAGGATAAGTCGGTCGGTGCAGGATTGCAAAAATTATAGTTAAATGACATTTAATTAATAATTCTAAAATAAATTCATAATTAAGACTGAATTTAATTAGTAATTCATTTTGAAATTATGAATTAAAAAGATTAAATTCATAATTTCAAAATAAATTATAAATCAAATTTATTTTTAGTTATTAATTCATTTTGTAATTATGAATTGAAAAAGATTCAATTCATAATTCCAAAATGAACTATTAATTAAATTTATTTTTAGTTATTAATTAATTTTGTAACTATGCATTTAATCCTTTTTAATTCATACTTCCACAATAAATAATTAATTAAATTTATTTTTATTTATTAATTCATTTTGGAATTATGAATTAAAAAAGATGCTATTAAAAATTCCTAAATTAATTAATAATTAAATATAATTTTAATTAATAATTCAAAGTGAATCAAAAATCAAAAAGGATTTAAAGTGAATACATTTAGATAGAATAGGATTTATTTAATAAATAACTAATTGATTACACATTCAATTTTTTTATTTAAATTCAAAGTAATAAATGTACTTATAGAAAATCAAAAATATACAAATAAACATGAGTTATTGCAAACAAATTTTAAAAATCTGTGCGGACTCGAGTCTTTGTTACTTGCCGCCGATTTTTTATATGAAAGTATGTATGAAAAGAAGCCCTTCAAAATTATTTTAGCCCCTAAAGTTCACTGTGTGACCCTGTAGAGTATTCTCAATTTTCAAATATGGCCAAAAAAAGCTTTTGGGTACGTTCAAATTGATAAAAATTGAAGCAACCTAGAATTTTTTTAAAATAGGCATTTTTTGGCCATGTTGGAAAATTTAGAACACTACTGGGTCACATAATGGACTTTATAGGCTGAAATTTTTTTTGAGAGCTTATTTTCATAGGTACTTTCATATAAAAAATCGGCGGCAAGACACAAAGACTCAAGTGAGCTCGAATTTCTAAAATTTCTTTGGAATGATTCACATATATACTTACATACATATATAAGCATACAAATATAAACGGTGAAAATTAATATTTCGGGACTTATTTTCTTGGTGTTAAGGAAGGAGACATAAAAATTTTTTTTTTCGATGCGTTATTGTTTTTAGCAGTTTTTTGATTTATTAGTTTTAGTTATTCAGGTTTTTTTTATACTTTAGAAATAATATCATCAATTGAGTAATAATAATACATTTAAAAGAGCATAAAATTACCTATCGTTTCCTTACCGAAATTTTGCTATAATATTTGTATAAGCTATTTTTTCCGTTGTTTTGTTATTCACGAAATCGTCATTTTTTTCAAACGGTTATATCTGAGAAATATGAAAAGCAACATTTTTGTTAAAATAATGAGATGATTAGGAATATGGAGAATAATATTCTTTAAAATTTTTTATACTTCATCTTTTTCTTTTAAAGGCAAAAAAATCATTTTGTAAAAAAAATCGATTTTCCAAAACGGTAGATTTTTACTATCTCTTGAACGAAATATTTTCCCAGATCACAACGACTTTTATATTTCAAGATATTTGAGGTATTGTATTTTTTGAAAATTCTTTTTGGTCAAAAACTTTTTATATCTCAAGAATGTCACGGTAATTTTTCACCAAGCTCCTCATGTGGTTGCAGTACTCGTCTTCGGCTCGCAAACGCACTCGCCTTCGGCTCGTGCTAGCTCACCTTCGACTCGTACTGCAATCTCCACACTCGGTCTAAAAAAAAGCCCACTTTGCGCCCTAGGTACACAATATACTATTATACTGGCGCAGAAGACGGTATAGTAGAGTGTTATATTTAATAAAGGCATCACATTTATATTTTTTTCTCTGCAATAAACAAATATTTCTAAAAACACGCTATACTATTCCGACCATATTCTTATCAGGAACCGGCAGTTATATTTACAAATGAAATTTTCAATTTTCATCATAAACTCTTGGAGAAAAATGCGTTTAAAAATTTAGCTGTAGCTGTGTATCTTCAAATGCATTTTTCTCCGAGAGTTAATAATGCAAGCTATTGAAAATGTATCTGAAGATTCATGGTATGAGTATAAAGGGCATATTACGGATCTTTTTTAGAAATATTTATTTATTGCTGAGAAAAAATATACAAATGTGATGCCGGTAAGGTAAGAATTTTTATTTCATTTTCACATGGCCTTAAGTTATCACGTATGATTTAAAATGTTTAAGCCGTGAAACATCCGGTAAATAATCTCCCTTCTACAATCTTGAAAAAAAATGTTTTCTCCTTGAATAATTAATTCGGAATTAACTTATAAGTAATTAATTTTGGAATTATTAAGTAGTTCCACTTTCAATTACAAATTCATTTTAATTAATAATTTATTTGGAATTATTAATTAATTCTTCTTTTAGTTAATAATGCATTTTTTAATTATTAATTAAATATATATTTAATAATTAAATCCAATTTTAATTAATATTTATTTTTGTAATTATTAATTAGAACTACTTTTAATTAATAATTCATTTTGGAATTGTCTTTTATTTGTAAATTAAATTCAACATTGAATTAAGTATTTGCAATCCTGGTCAGGTGTACCCATCTAAATACGAGCGTTAATCCGACTTGGATAACTTAGTTCGAACGATTCAGCGGCACGCTGAGGGCTGCTTCACCGATTCGAACACAGGTCGTAAGGATTAAGTCCGCTGGTTAGGTCCTTTTGTTCAAACGATCGGCAGCCTTTGCACCTTGCTAAACTGACAGAGGTAAAGGTCTCAGTGGACGCGCCGAGGTCCGCCGAGATTTGACGATCCGTCTCAGAATAAAACGGAGCCGAAACACTGGTCAAGAGCGAACCACTCTTAACCCAACTTAGCGACAACGCTTACCTATAGATAAACAAGGGTATCGGGAAGGAAAGGTTATTAGAGATAACGTGCTGTTTATAGAACACGGAAAAATAATATAATTTATTGTCGGTAGTTTGTACCTGATTCTGGTTTTAAGTTAGATTCTTAGTTGCGTCTTTTTCATACGTAGACAAGATTGATTGCAAATCGGCTGCTGTTGAAAAAGAATGTGACTTGACACCGTCTCGCTTCTTTACCAGGAATATGCCCTGTCTGTACCAAACATATTTGAAATTAAGACTTTTAGCATACACTTTAAGATTATTAAATTTTGTGAAGGTGTCCCTATCGAGGAGTTCATTTATAAAAATCTTTTCTTAACACAGGCTGTCAGCAGTTTCTTGGTCAAGCAGCGAGATGTCAATGTCTTTAGTATTGAAGCTTGTAAAGTCTCTTTTAGCCCGCATTATATCATTAGTCAGTGCTTCACTAGAGATACTTGTTATCCACGGAGAACGACGTCTTATGTTACCGGTAATGGTATTGTTAGTGTTAGCGTTTTGAAGAGTAGATTTGGGTGAGCGTAACAGGCGGGTGTGTACAACATCTTCTCGTTTTATCGATGGAAGAACTGTGGCAAGAATGGCATACGCAATGTTACTACGTTTATCTTCGTCCTCGCAATCACACAAACTTGAAATAATGAAATTGCCATTCTTATCCGCAGTACCCCCATGCAAATCACTAGCCCGCGTGTTCCGCTCGGCTGTATTGCCGCTGCTAACTGAAGCTGCGTTAACGGTGTCGCTATTAATTTCATCGGCATCACCGATGGGATTACCATTAATAAAATAATTTAACCTACTAACATTATTATTATTATTAATATTATTATTGTTGTCGTTAACAATAGTAGTATTGGTGATAGTTTCATCGACCATTGTTGTTACTTTATTAAGTAAATTAGAGAGATGATCATTTAAAACTATGTTTTCCTGCAATAGTAGTAAGCGATCATTATGCAACCCTTCCAACTGTTCGGTTTGCACGACAATATGACTTTCAAACGATATAACCTTATTTGTTAGATCTTTAATCGGTTGTTCCATTGCTGGTATGGCAGACGATAAAGAAACAATAACATCAAGCTTATTCGCTATGAGAGTCTCTAGATTACTTAGTATATTACGAAGATATTCCGCTTGATTATCTAAATAATCAACCATGGACGATTAAATTGTACATCTTTGAGCTGTACTTGCATCTAGTAGCGCAGAACTAGCCCCGGAAGATGCCGCGCCGTCTTTAGTTGGTGTAGATGTTTGGAGAAATTCTTCGCTCGTTGACTTCCTATGGAGATTTATCACCGTAACGCCTGCAACCCGCTGCACAGCTGCTGGTGCGAGCATGTGAGCCGATTGAATCTGGCTTCCGCGTAGTCTGAACTGTTCCAGCGCGAGACGCTCCCGCTCCCCTCCCTCGCTGGAGTTGGCAGTGCCGCCAGTGGCAGTGATGTTATTGTTTCTTCGTCGTCTACCATACCAGCAATGGAACAGTCGATTAAAGATCTAACAAATAAGGTTACATCGCTTGAAAGTCATATTGTCGTACAAACCGAACAGCTGGAAGGGTTGCACAATGATCGCTTACTACTATTGCAGGAAAACATGGTTTTAAAAGATCATCTCTCGAATTTACTTAACGGATAACACCACTCTAGAGGCCGAAAAGCAGGCCTAATTTGGACAATTTATTCTGGGATTATGGGTAAAGGAATAGTATTCATATTCAGATGGTTCATTTAACACATATTGATGTATGAAACAAAATTTTTTTATTATAATTTTTGTACAAAATGGCGGCGCTACAGCAGATCTACAGAAAAGTATTTTTTTGAAGGTGCTCCGCGGGCGCACCAATTCCTCGAAAACTGTGAGAGCTGGAACAAAAAACCAAAAATTTTCTGAAGCTACATACTAATAGCTATCGAAGTACGTAGGATTTTTTTTTATTCCATTTTTTGTAGAAACTGTGCACTTCTGAACAAAACGTATGAATTTTCGACTAAAAAAGAGTAGTAAATTGTTAATAAAACGAGTAATTTTCAAAATATCAAAAAACGGCTACGTACTTCGATGGAGAATATATTTGTGAAGCTACTGTAAAAATTGCAAGTCGATCCATGCAATGGCGTTGAAGCTATGAGTGCGCCCAGTTTGAAAAGGGCTTTTCACGAGAGTCACTGTATAGCCGCCATTTTGTATTTAAATGTAAAAAAAAATATATTTTTGTACCTAAATATATGTATAGTAAACCCTGAAAAAAGAAATTTGATCCCTTCTTTCCTACTCTTGTAAAAAATTGTACAAATTAGGCATTTTTTCGGGCAGGTAGAGTGGTGTTACCCCTTGATAAAGTAACAACCATGGTCGATGAAACTATCACCAATAGTACTATTGTTAACGACAACAATAAGATAGACAGTCCAACTGGAGGTGGCAACCACTGTATAGAGCTGCGGGGTGCAGTGAGGGCCATTATTGCATCTTTTGACGACTGCTGCGTCTTCGGAGCGACGATGAGTTTCAGTGAGCTGCGCCACGTGTTGGGGTCAGCTCTTGTATAAACCATCAACTGTTGTGATTTAACTGTTGATGTATCGGGCCTGATGTTATTGCCCGCTATTGTTTCTATTTTTCTCTCTCTCTTCCGTACTAGTGTGCGAACTAATTTGCTACCTTGTATAATTGATGCCAACTTTTTCACAGTCAGGGCATTTATGCAAGACAGTACTGCGTGTTTTCGATATTATTTTCGTACATGCATTGTGGCATTTGCGTGTACACGTACTACACTTAAGAAGTGCATTTGAGTTACGCGGAGCAACTTCGCAGATGGCACAGTTTAGTTGCTCCATTGTGTGCTGCCCTCTGGTGAGGAAAATCGGTAGCACCGGCCGTCTAAGATTGGCGAGAACAACACAAACACACAGAGCTAAGGTTCCCACACGTGCCTACTGCTTGAAGAAACATGCGCGCGCACACATGGTATAAAAGAGCGTTCACTAGCACTAACCTCCAAATATAATGCTATGGTTATGACCATAAAATCATCCACCAAGACGCCCGCGCTGAAGGAAAATCGGAGATAATAATTTCAGAAATGATGCGCAGCTCGACGCGTGTAATCAGCCACGAAAATATGTCTTCCGTGTCAAAAACGCAGCAGAAACCAGCCAGAGAGAGAGAGAGAGAGAGAGAGAGAGAGAGAGAAAGAAACAGGAATGTGTGTGAACTGCCTCGCATTGGACTTAGCTTGTTGATATTCACGCAAAAATTGAGTATAGAAAGCAATGTCCACCCAGAGCTCTGCTCCTGGAACTCTTCCATATCCGTCTCGATGGGTTGTCGAACGTGCACCATTCATCTAAGTTGGTAGTTTGAAATATCGATACAGATTTCGTATTGAAATATTTAATCGCATCGGTCTCCTCGCCATCACCCTTTACGATTATGTATTCTGCTACCAGTTTGGTGTTGACTTTGATAGCGTTGTGCTCTCTTAACGCACGTTTGATCTGCTCCTTAAATAGCACAACCGAATCCTCCATGAACGACGATACGTTGATGTGCTCGACGTTCGTAATCATGCCGATTCTAATTCAGGTTTGAAACGCCGAATTAACATCGTCCCACGTAACATAAAATTGAGAAACAGAATTCTCAAAACACTCTGGAGGTGTGCATGGAAATTCTGAAACTTGTGCCTTTCGCCAGCGTTAAAAATTGTCGAGCCCATGAGAGGATTCAACGAGTCGATGACTGCTCGTGCAATGTCGATCTATTGGCTCATCTCATTGGTATCTGCTACTCCCGTAGCAGTGCGTCGACAACATTGCCGAAGTCTCGTAATCGCATCCACGTAGCACTCTGTTGAAATCATAATGATGATGAGGGCTCTTTTCGCTTTGAGATGTGTCCGAAAACTAATGTTTGTTGCTCTGTCTCGACTCTTTAAATACAATTTTAGGAGAGAGGGTGAGAAGGAAACAGAAAGAGAGAGGCTGAAGACTGGTTTACCTGACTGTGCTACTTGTAGTCAACTCTGTGTAATGGAGGGAGATCTGTGTGAACTGATTGATTGCTGCGATGAATCTGAGCTCTGTTCCCTCTCGCTCTGCCATATATAGCGAACTTACTGTGGATGGTTAAGAGAAAGAGAGAGAGAGAGAGAGAGAGAGAGAGAGAGAGAGAAAGAGAGAGAGAGAGAGAGAGAGAGAGAGAGAGAAAGAGAGAAAGAGAGAGAGAGAGAGAGATAAAGATGCGCAGTAGCACCACGCATCTTTCCTTTTATCCATAAGCCGTGAGTGGGGCGCAGCTGGGCTTCTTGCCTTTCGACGTCTACTTCGTCGATTATTTTTCGGCTAGATAACTGCCTAGTAGGAGGTCTGCTAGTATTGGTAGGCATATTCTTTGGCTTTGTGAGAATACAAAGCCAAGGTAGCCCTTTTTCAATATATCCATCTTCATTGAGCTCTGGTGAACTTGACTTCTTCTTGATTTGATTCATCAGCGATCTTATGTATTCTGCAAGTCAAGATCAAGTCCATCTGGGGAGGAGAGTCTTCTTCTTCTTCGATATTGACGGAAATGTTGTAATATGATAGAAGCGATGATTAACTGCTGGAGGTCGCACCACCTTCGATGAGAAAGTTAGTCGAGGTTGAGCCTTGTTTCTCGCTGGTCTCCAAAGACGATGTGGTCGGCATCGAGGTGGTCTGCGATGAGATGATCCGCGACGAGAGGATCGATGACGTAGTAATCGAAGACGTGGTAGTCGACGACGACGATCGTTCCTTCTCGACATGGTGGACGAGAATGCGTAGTATCCGACCCGAGGCTTGTTGGATGAATTTCATTACGGCTTTAGCGAGAGTTTCCCATAAACCCATCATCTTGAGAATCAGATCTTGCACACAGTCCTGCGCGACCTCTGTCCACAAAGTTTGACATTCATCTTCATTTAGAGGTTCCTTCTTTACCGAGCAGCTTGTCTCTGGAGTTTCGATCCCGGGTCGAATCGTCGCTTGAAGAGTTAAAAGTTGAATGACCAATCAGACTCCCGACAAATCGTAGCAGCATTCTCGTTCAAGCATCTTTGTTGTTGTTATTGTTGGCGATTTTCCAAGGAGCCGTGCATTTGTCCAGGAACACGCTGAGATATGAGATACAGAGTCAACTCTACTGCTCTATACAGCGCAGCAATGCTTTCATTTATTGGATCCATCTCAGTCGATCTGCTCTGCTTGGCTTCACAGAATGATATGAGCCAGCCAGTTCATTTGCGATTTTTAGAAGTTAAAATAAAGTTGTCAGCTGCTGCATTGAGAGAGAGAGAGAGAGAGAGAGAGAGAGAGAGAGAGAGAGAGAGAGAGAGAGAGAGAGAGAGAGAGAGGGAGAGTTATTAGCAATCTTGCATATTTCTTTATCTAGTGTAACATATAAATTTTATTCGAACTCTAAATAGTTTATTTGGTCCTGAAAAGGGCCGATTATTTTAGGTTTATTTCAGTGTCTTCATAGTCTACTCTACGTAGGCGGATAATAAGAGCGACAACCACTCAATCTTATATCTGTGAACGTGAACTGTGCTGGTCCGTCAGCTATCTTACAAGGAATACAATATGGTCTTTGAAATCGTCGCCTCCGAAGCAGCTGAAGGTCCATCAACCGCCGTTCGGCAGAACGTCGAAAAGGAACCCTGGAGATGCAATGGTATCTAACTCTAGGTCCTTCTGCACGACTACACCGTTCTATAGCTTCCTTTCTCCTCCTCTGCAAAAACACTTCGAGATCTGCTTGAACGAGCTAGCCGTAGCGAACGCTTCCAATCCCTCGAAGTTTTCGCAGTAGGAAAGCGAGCTGGTGGTGGAACCAATCGTTTCCATCTCTTCACTTGTACGTTCACAGAATGACATCGAGGTGTCTCAGGAAGAGAAGTCGATGAATCTGTAATGCGAGTTGCTGTAATGTGTTGCCGGTAGCGGTGAATGAAATGCAGGTGATTTCTTCACGAGCCGAGACATTGTGGGAAGCGGTGAGAGGCGTTGATGCCCGCTTGAAAAGTGAAGACTGCGGAGTCAGTGGTAGAGATACAAGAGGTGTAGCAGGTCAAATCGGCCACCTTACCATCTCCTCGTCAGGCGATACTACAACTTCGTTTTTCATGTTCGAATCAACATGACTCTTCGGCTCCGACTCCGTTGGTACCTCGGCTCTGGACTCTGTCGCTGCATCACTCGTAGTCTCCAGTTCGGGGTTTGGTCCCTCATGAACCATAAGGCCGTTCACCTCGCGGAACACCATCGTCGACGGCGAATCCTCCAGCACGATCGGGCGGGTTTGTCGATGAACAATTATAATGTCACGCTTTTTACAGCACAGAGTGGTAAAACTGGCTACATGTCCGCTCTTTTATAAGCCGCTAAATAAAATATAATAAAGCAGAAGAAAAGAGAAAGGTGTTTGTTTCAACGTTCTGAATTATTTTTAAAAGTAGTCGAGAATTGTGCACGCCGGCAGGAAAAAGCATGGTGGGGGAAGAGAAAGGCAATGCGAGGCAAAATAGAAGGCTAGGACGGGGTGGGGAAAAACAGCTGCGTTGTAATGTGCACACAACTTGCGTGGTGGTAAATCATCGACTGGAGAGGGGGTACGCTGGTCTATGCTGCTGACCTATACGTATGGCATGTACAGGTGGCCTATACGGCTGGTGCCCATAGCAGGTTTGGTATACCCTTACATGCAGCCCCTTGGCGTAGGAAGCCCCTTGGCGTAGTAAGCCTCTTCGCGTAGGAAGCCCCTTGGCGTAGGAAGCCCCCTGGGCGTAGGAAGGAGGTGGCGCAGTACTTGCGTAGCGCAGAACCCGCATAGCTTAATGATAATAGTTAATAATACTAATGATTTTACAAATTATTAACAAATTATTTTGCAAAGATACTTGCGTGTGTGTTAAATTAATAGTTTTACTGGATTATAATTATACTCTATTGTCATAGCAGACTTATCAAGAAAAGTGTTGAAGTTCATCGATAATATGCACACCAATACATGCAACAAACAAACAGAATGCATACAGTCTTTCACTTATGCACGTCTAAGCGGGAGGTCCTTCTTGACTTGAACTTTATTGCACCCTTTATCCAGAGGACCCAAGGATTCGGAAGCACGCTGACAACTCCAGTCCGTGTACAGTCACCGGAGAGCACGCATCGCATCAAGCACGTAGTTCTATAGCTACTTTCACATCAGTGTATATTTATAGATAAAGACTTATAAATATTACAGTGATTTCAGTTACAGTGCATCTATATATTTTATACATAATTATATTCTGTTTTATATTGTTAACTAGACCACGTGTATATTCTATTGTATATCTTTATATTGTATTTTGAATAAATTACTTATAAAAATAACAACAGGTTATGGGCCAAGGTTCTAATCTGTGAACAATAAAAACAGCTAGGACAGTTTTTTGTAAAACGTAAAATAAAATTGTGAAAGTGAGTGTAACAAAAAGAAATAAAATTATGTCAGTTTTTGCTAAAATGTATGACCAGAAACTCAATGGAAAAAATTACTCAATATGGAATCAAAAAATGGAGTTACTACTCATAAGGGAAGAACTGTGGAATGCGATTGACCTTGAAGTACTAACTCCAGTAACAGAAACGTGCAGCAAAAGGGATAAAAACGCTCGTACTACCATTGGCCTCTTCGTCGAGGATAACCAATTAGTGCACATACAAGGCGCGACTTTTGCAAAGGACGCTTGGAACAAACTAAAGGAACATCATCAAAAATCAACTATATCAAGTGTAATATTGTAGCTAAAAAGAATATTCAGATTGCAATTATCTGAAGGTGACGATGCAGAAGCATACGTGTCAGAATTGCTGACACTATTGAGCAAGTTGACAGCACTTGGTGAAAAATTTAAGGATAAATTAAAGGCAGAGTTTTTACTCACCAGTTTACCGGACTCATATAACGCGCTCATCATAAGTTTCGAGGGTAGAAGCGAAACGGACTTTACGATGAATTTCGTAAATGGAAGAGTAATCGACGAATATAAAAAGCGTAAAGAAAGTATCGGACTACGACAGAGTGAAACAGCGCTAAAAACAGTTTATAAAAAGTCGCAACAGAAAGAAGATAAAAATGTTTCGTGCTATTTTTGCAAAAACACAGGCCACTTCAAAAAGGAATATATACAGTATAAGAAGTGGAAAGAAAAACAGGAAAAGGCCAATAAGGTAACGGAGTGTCTCCGCCAATAAGTAAGGGTTCTGAGCTGTTAGTACAAATTTCAGAAAAAACGTGCCTCAGTATCGAAAAAGAAGATGCGGATTCTTGGTAAGTTGATTCAGGAGCTACGAGCCACATATTTACTTCAAAAGAATTCTTCGAAGATTTCAATCCCAACGTTAAAGGATACGTGCAGTTGGCGGACAGTAACAAAAAAAGGGAAGTGTGCGGAATGAGCTCGGGGGTCATTAGGACCATTGTCGATGGCCAGATGAGAGAACTCGAAGTGGCTATAAAGTAATATTCAACGTCGATGACTGCACAATAAAAAGAAAAGGGAAAAGTAAATGTCTGTGTGGCAATAAACTTGCACGGCGAGGACTGCCAACATGCGTGGAACAGGCGCTTTGGGCATCGAGACCGAAGCGTAATTAAGGAATTGGCCGAAAAGGGGTTGGTCACGGGATCGTCATAAAGGATTGCTGTCGGCGGGACCGTTTCCGAAAGACAAACAAAGCAAGACGCATGCCATTCTGGACTTATTCCATACAGATGTTTGCGGGCCAATGCAAACTGCAACGCCAAGAAATAAAAAGTATGTAACGACGATCATAGATGATTACTCCAGGTATATAGAAGTATACTTTATGCAGATAAAGGATGAAGCAGCATTGCACATAAAGCAATATATTGAAATGGCAAAGACTTAATTCAGAAAAACACCAAAGTGTATACGGTCCGATCGAGGAAGAGAGTATATAAATCTGAGTCTACAAAATTACCGAAAGAATGAAGGAATCAAGATTCAATATACAGCAGCATACGCGTCTCGACAGAATGGAGTTGCAGAGTGATAGAACAGATCGCTATTAGAGATGGCACGATGCATGTTGCTAGATGCTACTCTCGAAAAAAGATATTATGCAGAAGCTGTGAATACAGCAAATTATTTACAAAATCGTTTGCCACCGAGACCAATCGAGAAAACACCGTTTGAGTTATGGTACTCAATGAAGCCGAACGTCAGTAATTTGCACATTTTCGGATGTGAAGCATATGTGCAAATTTCCAAAGAATAACGTCGGAAACTCGATGAAAAAGCTGAGAAGCTCACATTCGTCGGCTACTCGAACGACTCAAAGGCTGTTCGACTTATAGACAAAAATACGGCTTGCCTAAAAATCAGTCGAGATGTAATATTTCTCGATAAGCATTGCGAGACTGAAGTTTCAAAAAGCGGCGAATTTGCATGCATCGACGTTACATCAACAAAAGGTACTGAAAATAAAGAGGTCAATGAAGAAGAGATGCTTACAGATTCAAGCACGGAAGGAAACGAGTCTGTTTCTGAAACGGATAGCAGCGGCCACGAGAGATTTCATGATGCCCAGAGGGACGGCGAGATAAAGAGATTGGCAATGTTTATATATCAAGAAAACTAAACAAGAAGAAACATACATCATTATTCACGTTGATGATTTTTTAATTGCTGCTAAAAGGATCCAGGACATCGACAAAACAGCTAATTTTTTAGAGAAAAATTTTCACTTGGTGGACTTAGGAACTTTGCAAAAATACCTGGGTATTGAAGTGAGAAGAAATGAAGAAGGTTTTTACTGCATAAGGCAGACACAGTATATAGAAACGATTCTAAATAGATTCGGCTTACAAGACGAAAAACCTTCTCACATACCATTGAACTTAGGGCATATAAAAAGCCGAAAAAATCAGCCATTTACGGAAAACAAAGAAAGATACCAACAGTTTAATGGAGCATATCTAGAAGTGAATATAAAGCCTGATATCGCTGCAAGTGTAACAATTTTAATTCAATATAACAAGCAGCCCACATTAGCCGACTGGACGGAGACAAAAAGAATAGACCGCTAGCTAAAAGAGACCAAGGACGACGAGCTGACACTCAGTCAACGCGGGGCGGAGCAGGAATTCATCGGCTATGCGGACGCAGACTGCGCGGAGAATCGAGATGACCGCAGATCAAACAGCGGCTACGTATTGAAGTTCTTAAGCGCAACGATCAGCTGGGGAAGTCGCAAGCAAACCTACGTTGCGCCCTCATCTACAGAAACAGAATATATCGCGCTAGCAGAGACATGTCAAGAAGCACTGTGGATTCGCCGATTAATAGAGAATTTTACGGGTAACCAACAACAGGCTACAATTATTTTTGAAGATGATCAAAGTTACATAAAGCTTATTAGCAATAAAAAGTTCAGCCATCGCACAAAGCATATTGACAAAAATTTTACTTTGTAAAGGATTTAAAATTCAAAGGTGTTATGAATTTTGAGTATTACCCTACAGATAAAATGCTCGCAGATATGCTCACAAAACCTTTAAATAAAATAAAGTTAAAGTTCCTTGCACACGAATGTGGTTTAGCATAATAAGGAAGTGCACGTTATCGTTGAGGAAGGGTGCTGAAGTTCATCGATAATATGCACACCAATACATGCAACAATCAAACAGAATGCATAATGTCCTTTACTTATGCACGTCTACGTGGGAGGTTCTTCTTGACCTGAACTTTATTGCACCCTTTATCCAGAGGTGTACAGCCACCGGAGAGCGCGCATCGCATCAACCACGTAGTTCTATAGCTACTTTCTCATCAGTGTATATTTACAGATAAAGAATTATAAATATTACAGTGATTTCAGTTACATTGTATATTCCATTGTATATCTTTATATTGTATTTTGAATAAATTACTTATAAAAATAACAACAAAAAGTTTTACAAAATATATTATATTATATTATATTGCGTAATTTATTCTTTTTTATTATAGCTATACCCGTATAGCTATAATAAAAACATCGATGCGGATTTAGAAACGTTCTTATAATTAGGAAATTTACATATTTATGATAATTTCCAAGAATTTTAATTGGATAATAAGGATTTACATATTTAATACATATTGTTATTATAACAGATATTAACTTTATTAGTCCTATATTGTACATAAAAAGTTATAAATTTTTGCAAAAAGATTTTGCTGCTGAGCTGTGGCTTGGTAATAGTATATTTTCCAGGTTCTTCCATGGTTCCTTTCACTGACGCTGCACTCTGTCTTGCGTACAGTATATTGTGAGTGCATTCACAGTGGAACATTTCACGAGTGAAATGCTCGCATATACGTTGGAACCTGAGCAACGCGAGTATATCGTGGAGATGAACGTAGCCTTGCCAGGGGCGCACGTGTACTTCATGCTCTGCAAGGTGTTACGTGCATACACTATACCTTCCTTGCAGCATACAGGGTTGTCCATTATCTTAAGTTTCATGCGAGTAGCGCTTTCGGGCTATCGCGGGAGTACACGAGAAGGCCGCGTTTCCAATGAAGCCGCGCTGACGATCTGTTTTACCGACGAGCGCCATGGCGGCAATAGCACAACTCTTGCGCTCGGAACTCTAGCCCGAGGGTCGCCCGCGGGCTTACCGAGTATACACGGGAAGCCCGCGTGTAGCCCGTGTATACAGGGGAAGCCCGCGCGTAACCCGTGTATACGCGGGCACACCGCGCATTACTCGAGTATACACGGGAACCCCGAGGGTTGCCTCGGGCACACCGCGCGTTAGCCATGTATACGCGGGCACACCGCGCATTACCCGAGTATACGCGGGCACACCGCGCATTACCCGAGTATACACGGGAAGCCCGAGGGTTGCCTCGGGCACACCGCGCGTTACCCATGTATACATGGTAAGCCCGAGGTCTGCCTCGGGCCGACCAAGTGTTGCTCGCGTATACATGGCAATTCCTCGCAGTTACCTCGTATACGTGCTGTGGCCGCGGTGACAACTCGCTGTCCCCTCGTATACGTGCTTTAGCTGCAAGGACACCTAGAGTCCGAGGTATATATGGTATATATATATATATATATATATATATATATATATATATATATATATATATATATATATCATATAAGTATGCAATAAGGAAATATTTATTATTTCCAAATTACATTGCCACAATGATTATTACTAAATGTTGTATATATATATATATATATATATATATATATATATATATATATATATATATATATATATAATAAGTAAGATTCAAAATGAATAATTTGTAATAAATTTAAGAAAACAAAATTTATTGACGGAACTCTGGAAAAAATGTAAAAAGATGCAAAATAGTGTTGCTCACCCTTGTATTTCAACTAGCATAATTTTCATTTCTGGAATCTATTATATAGTATGTATGGTGCATGTTTCTAGTTATGTTTTTGTTTATTTAGCGATATAATACTCATAAATTATTAAAAAATATCTGCTTGTATGCCCAATAGGTTTTCGTATACCAGGCTAGAAAATTTTTTGCTCTCTTTTCAAATATATGAACAAATGTATGAAGAGTTTTTATTTTTAAACCTTAAATGCGTTTTTTAAACATACAAGTTTGTACTAAATACTACTTTTTATTGCAGATAAAAAATTGTAAATATTAAAATCGCAGCCTAAATAGATAACAATAATTTTTTTTATAAATATGGCTTCATACATTTTTTAGATTTACTATAAAATGAATGTTAAAAATATTTTTTGACTGATCCATCAAAACTCCTTGCACATAGTAAAAATTACATATATACCTGTTTTTACAGTTTTTTTGGCTTCGGCTAATTTCATAGGGCTTCAATTTGACTCAAACTTATAGTGTAAAATGTTTTATTTTTTATATTATAACCTGCTTTATACATTTACAATTTTTTTCCCCAAATTAAAGAATTTAGATATTTCCGATATCTTCTTCCTCTAACCCTTTCAGACCTGAATTAAATCTAGCGGTGATATACCACGTTTTTAAATATATTTTGACTTATTATGGTACAAATATGAAATTTAAGTGGTTAAAAAATTTTTTTTTTCAACATATTTTTGTATAATTATGTTTATTTACGTGAATATACATAAATATTTACATAAATATAATCCTAATGTTGTGCATGATGAGTAAGTTTGATTAAACTGAGAATTTTTAATTTTATGTTTTCCCCGCTATGTACATTCTAATGTACATTGGGTCTGAAAGGGTTAAAGAAAAATATAACTTTTTTGTATTTAAACTATTCTTTGAAAATGTTCAAGTTGAAATTAATAACGAATTATTTAAAAACAAAAGTTATCATAAATTATATTATTCATTAGGATTTATTATTTTTTAATAATTTATAAGTATTATATCGCTAAATAAACAAAAACATAACTAGAAACATGCACCATACATACTATATAATAGATTCCAGAAATGAAAATTATGCTAGTTGAAATACAAGGGTGAGCAACACTATTTTGTATCTTTTTACATTTTTTCCAGAGTTCCGTCAATAAATTTCTTTTCTTAAATTTATTACAAATTATTCATTTTGAATCTTACTTATTATATATATACAACATTTAGTAATAATCATTGTGGCAATGTAATTTGGAAATAATAAATATTTCCTTATTGTATACTTATATGAGATATATATATACCATATATACCTCGGACCCTAGGTGTCCTTGCAGCTAAAGCACGTATACGAGGGGACAGCGAGTTGTCACCGCGGCCACAGCACGTATACGAGGTAACTGCGAGGAATTGCCATGTATACGCGAGCAACACTTGGTCGGCCCGAGGCAGACCTCGGGCTTACCATGTATACATGGGTAACGCGCGGTGTGCCCGAGGCAACCCTCGGGCTTCCCGTGTATACTCGGGTAATGCGCGGTGTGCCCGCGTATACTCGGGTAATGCGCGGTGTGCCCGCGTATACATGGCTAACGCGCGGTGTGCCCGAGGCAACCCTCGGGGTTCCCGTGTATACTCGAGTAATGCGCGGTGTGCCCGCGTATACAGGTGTTACGCGCGGGCTTCCCCTGGATACACGGGCTACGCGCGGGCTTCCCGTGTATACTCGGTGAGCCCGCGGGCGACCCTCGGGCTAGAGTTCCGAGCGCAAGAGTTGTGCTATTGCCGCCATGGCGCTCGTCGGTAAAACAGATCGTCAGCGCGGCTTCATTGGAAACGCGGCCTTCTCGTGTACTCCCGCGATAGCCCGAAAGCGCTACTCGCATGAAACTTAAGATAATGGACAACCCTGTATGCTGCAAGGAAGGTATAGTGTATGCACGTAACACCTTGTAGAGCATGAAATACACGTGCGCCCCTGGCAAGGCTACGTTCATCTCCACGATATACTCGCGTTGCTCAGGGGCCAACGTATATGCGAGCATTTCACTCGTGAAATGTTCCACTGTGAATGCACTCTGTGTCTATAGTTCTCGACACGCGTGTTTCGTACAGGATCGACTGTTTCGCTTGATGCTTCCAACATTACTACGCGGCGATTTTTCATGTTTTTCGTATTTGTTTGTGAGCAAGACGTACCCTGATTTGCTTTGCTTTCACTGAAGTATTCCACGATGCGGCTGAACTAGTTTTAAGTGAAAAGTAAAACAAAATGGAATTTTTTTATAGACTATTGTCACGTGGCACTCCATAAACATTTTAAGATCAAAATCAGAATCACCTGTCGGGTCATTTTTGAAAAAAATTCATTTTTGTATTTATGAGGTTTAAATGATTAAAAAATTATTTAAAACACATGATCAAAGTTGATAAACATTATATTCATTACTATATTTATAAGTTCTTACAGTAGTTTAACAATGTATAAACCTTTCTGATACTAATAATATACAAATAAATATAGTTTATAACACAAATATCACCAAAATGTCCACTTACTTGCACCTACGGGATACCTACGAATTCTCGAATAGAGCGGACACTAAAAAAGAGATTTTGTGATGAAAACGTTTTCTACGGCTAAAGTTGGGCTTTTTCCCATTTCAGACATTATTTTTTCATCTAACACCTTAAATACAGAGATACAGAGTATAGATGGTGGATCTGAAGTGGAATTGGAAAACATTTTTCTGATACAATTGCATATTTTATTAGATGCGAAGGCTATTTCTTCCAACGATTATATTATATCCGGGAGAAAATCGATGAATCAATGACCCTAGATGTTTCTATTTTTTCAAAACCCACACTCTCCATTACACTCACATAAGCTCCTTGAAGGGGATGTAAAAGTGAGATAACTATAAAAAATGGAAAGTATGTAATTTTTATAAGTTGCATACAATCCATCCTTAACCCTTAAATTACAAAGGTGTTGTTATCAAGAAATAATCGTCGAAACATTTGTTGTCATCATATTCGTCGAAAGGTGCCGAGACAAAGGTTGCAACCATCAGAAGTGTGTTAATTGCCAGTAGGTAAGCTAAGCGGGTTCGGCAACAGGCTTTTGTTAACCCTAAATTCATATATATTAATAATACGAGGTCTGTCCCAAAAGTATCCGACCTACCTTGATTTCTCGGCGCTTGATTTATTCTTCGTCATCCGGGGGGTGGCATCCTTCAAAGTAGTCCCTATTTGACTGAACAAGACGCTCATATCGATGTTTCCACTTATTAAGCACTCTTGAAAGTCAGACTTCGGAATCGCCTTTAGTGCATTTGTCGCATTAGTTTCAACAGTCTGTTTATTGTCGAATCGATGTTCTTTAAGTGGCATTTTCAATCGAGGAAACAGCCAAAAGTCGCAGGGAGCTATATCAGGACTGTATGGAGGCTGGCGGAGCTGCGTAACACTGTGTTTCAATAAATACTGCTGCACAAGGTTTGATGCGTGCGCTGGAGCATTGTCGTGATGAAGAAGCCAGTCACCGGTTTCCCAAAGTTGCGGTCGTTTTCTCCTGATTGCATTACGTAATCTTTTCAAAACTTCAACGTAGTACTCTTTATTGATTGTCTGGCCTGTAGGGGCATATTCGTGGTGCACAACGCCCTCATAATCGAAAAAAACAATCAACATTGACTTGATGAACGAGGATCATTGTCAACAGATGTGCGGCCACTTTTGAACCGCCTATACCACTCTTTTATTTGTGTTTTGCCCATACACTCATCTTTAAAGGCCTTTTGAAACATTTCAATAGTTCCCGCACAACTTTTACCGAGATTAAAGCAAAATTTTATGCAAATTCGCTGTTCGGTTCGTTCTGCCATTTTTAGCAATAAGCAAATTGCGACGAACGCAAAAAAGTCGTTGTAAACAAATACACGCTGCGCGGGAACTAAGGCGTTTCGTCGGTATCTCAGGCTACTGATGAGAAGGTTAGGAGTTGCTGGTGACGTTCGTACCCTCTAGAGGTCGCCTGAGTCTCTCCGCGCGAAGATATGAACGTAGGTCGGATACTTTTGGGACAAACCTCGTATATAAGATAAATGTAGCGTTATGTTTTAATAATAATTAAAATATTGCAATTACCTTTGTAATTAAAATGACAATATTGTCAATAATAATAATACAACTCAGAAAATAAAATAGCTAGAGTCCTAAAATTCGTTGTGAAAAAGTTTGTCTCTAAGCCTTCGACAGGCTCTTACTTTGACTGAGAGTTTAGAGACTTACAATGACATATTACCATAGCTATAGTATATCAGGTTGCGAAACATGATACCGCAGTGTAATTAGCATGATTTAGCGAGATTGATAAAAATGCGCTTGTCTGGACAGGCATTAATAAGTGCACAGCAAAGAATTTTTCTTAATATGGAGGAAATTATAATGTATTTTGATCGCACATATGGGTCCGCAAAACGTTTTCACGAATTACTGGGCGAATTAGCAGTAATGAAACAAAAATACGACGAAAACGTCATTTCATTTTCAAATAGATTAAAATCTACCCCACAAGAAGTATACGAGGCCGCATTGTGTGAAAAAAGGCACAGACCAGATCTTAAATCCGAATTAAAAAAAGATAGTGTAGCATATTTCATTCGCGGTTTGCAATGGGTTATAAAAGGGCGAGCAATCCCGAGTCTCTAGACGCCGCGATTGACCAAGCGATTGACATAGCGCGCGATTGTGCATGCCAAAATACAGATGAACAAATGAGAATACTACAGCTTCCTACACAAACAAAAATTAACGAAAAAGAATCTGCACAAATTAACTTAGTCGATAGTAAAAAGGCAAAAGCGTGTCAAATATGCCATAAATCGGGTCACACAGCACCTAATTGCTGATACTATACCAATGGCGACGCTCCGAAGGTGCCGGACACACAGGGGTAGCCTCAACGTGTCACGCAACCGTGGAAAACACCCGAAAATAAAAATCAATACTCCAACTATGTTCCCGCGATCAATGTACATCAGCCAAACCAAGCCCATTGGAAGAGCGAATGTAGAAAGCTTGCATATAATAACAAATTGCGAGAAATGCATCAAGGAAACGAAAACGGGTTCCCGGAGAACGACGCAACCAGGGAAATCCCACAACCCCAGCGTCAAAATTATACGAAAAACAATCAGCAATTCAATTAGTAAAAAAGATTGTTTTATTAATCATTAATAATTGTTCACTAACTATTATGCTAAAAACAAATTGCTGTCCTCAACCGTTGTCACTAATGCTAGACACCGGCGCTGGGCCAGCACTATAAAAATTTAGGAAAAACCGCGTAATGTCCGAATCGATGCTAACGAAATTTTAGAACTAACCGGTATAACAAAAAGTAGCATAAACACTTATGGCAAAATTCCAATGCAATTTCATGATTTAACATTCTACTTTCACTTAGAACAAGATGATTTTCCTATTGAGGAAGACGGTCTGCTCGGCAGTGAAATATTTGTTAATCACGATGTAGACATTAATTATAGAGAACAATATTTTATAACTGATAATTATAAATTACCTCTAAATTAGCCATGAATTAAAAATAAAAAAGGACGTAAGTTTTTAACCGCTACTTTTACCGAAAACGTAGAACAGCGCGTGCAATCAAAATCCGAACATTTGCCAAATTCAAGCTTAGAACATCGAAATTCGTAAAGTCAAAAATCATATACGCAAATCACTTCCAATACGAAATCCGAAATCCGATATCCGAAAGACGAAAATTTTAATTATAAAATCGAGATTCGAAATTCGAAAACCGAAATTGTGGCAGAAGCAAGAACTGATCATTCCTAGCAAACTACCGCAAAAAACTACCGAAATCCGAAATTAGTAAAGGAAAAGGTAAAAAATAATATTTTTAGCTCTTGTTTTAGAAAAACAAAAACAACGCTGTTAAAAGCAAATGAAAGATCGCTTCGAAAAGCTGATACAACATCACTGTTAGAAGCAAATAAAAAATCGAATTCAGAAATTAATGACAACGTATTTTTGGAAGAAAGTTAACTTGCATATGATGAAATTAAAAATTGCGATAAAAGGGAGCTAAAAATGAACTTTTAGAAAAATTGAATTATTTATGAAAAGTTATTAAAGAAAGTCAACAAATAAATAAATTCTTACCTGAACAATTTAAAAATATTCAAATCATTTGTAAGCATATACTAGTATACTAAATATGTTAAAATATGAGGAAGTTAATGAAATCCACAAATTAATTATGCAGCTGTAAAAACTAGTTATGTATACAGTACACGCAAGGTCTAAAAATAACAGCTGCAATTACTCATTTCTGCTTTTAAGCAGTACAATTAACGCAGCTAAAAGTCACATAAAAGGAAAGAAAATCATAAAAAATGCAAATAAAATTAAGAAAAGTAAGATAATGATCATTTCTGATAAGAATGCGAAGGGTAACGACAGCAGAGTATACCAGGTGAAGGCACTCTTGCGCCTCAACCATCTGACCGGCGAACAGAGAGTTTCGGTAGAACAGCTCATAGACCAATATGCAGATAGATTATATCTGACGGGAGATAAGTTGCCGGCAACAACTGTGCTAGAGCACGAAATCCCCCTCACTAGTAATGTACCCATTCGTATTAAAAAATTCTGCCACCCTCCTTTACTAAATGAGGAAATCAATAGGCAAGTACAAGAATGACTAGACAACGGTATAATCGAGCCCTCGATCAGCACTTACTCGGCACCGGTATTTTGCATCGATAAAAAGCCCGATTCAAAAGGCAATCAACGTTATAGAATGGTGATAGATTTCAGAAAGCTTAATGCAATTATACCTGATTATAATCACCCTGTACCTAATATAACTGATATTTTAGACAAATTGGGGCGCGCAAAATTTTTTTAGTTATTCGATTTAGCTTTCGCTTACCATAAATTTTTTATGAAAAAAGAAGATAGACACAAAACAGCCTTTCATTGTAATTTAGGCGCTTTTTATTTACGCAGGAGCCCGATTGGACTAAAAACAAGGGCATCAGTTTTTCTTGTTCTTATCACGGCACTAATCGCAGAAATGAAAGGTGTAGTAGCATTTTTTGATGATATTTATATTTTTTATGAAACTATCGAAGAACATTGGTAAATAAAAGCTGAGCTATTAAAAAGATTAATAAAAGCTAACCTGACATTGTAACCTGACAAATGCGGATTTTTAAGGGAAAAAATCAATTACCTCGGGCACATTATAAGCAGTAATGGCTTGAAGCCCGATCCAATAAAAATAAAAGCAGTAAAACAATTTCCAGTTCCCAAAACAGCAAAAAATATTAAACAATTTCTAGGACTGGCCTATTATTATATACGTTTTATACCTGGTTTTATAAAAATAGCCAGACCTTTAAACCTTTTACTAAAGAAAGATCAACCATTTATCTGGGAAAAAAATTCTCAGGAAGCTTTCGAAAATTTGAGAGACTGATTATGTGAGCCGCCAATCTTAATACATCCTAATTTTGATAAACAATTTACTGTTTCGACCGATGCTAGCAGGTACGCGATTGGAGGAGTGATTTCGCAACAAGAACTTCCCATAGCTTTTGTATCACAAGGCCTCACCCCAGCCGAAGTAAATTATTGCACTTTTTCGAAAGAAGCTTTAGCTATAATATTTTGTATAACTCAATTCAGACCATACTTATATGGCAGAAAACACAGGCCGACAAGATTTTTAACCCAGAGACCAGACCATACTTTTCCGAAGGTTTTTGGCACGCTGAATCCAAATCCGGCCTCAGAATTGCTCTATCACCTCAGGTTTTCGAGATATCCTAACCTAAAAGTGCAAAAATCACCGTTTTTGGCTGTTTTTGAGGTTATGTTATGCCGCCAACTGATTTTTTAATACAAAACGACCAGCGGTATCTGAAAGTACTAGTCTTGCCCTTCAAAATTCATTTTCGCTTGTTTCGATTCGACTTTTCCTTCTCGAGATATATCGATTTCAATCTGTAATGTATCAGTGTTTCTTATCTACTAGACATCCTATCCCATAGCCCCGTTTATACTCGGATAAACAAACTCTTCCTGATATTGCTGTCAAACCGCTTGCAAATGCATACCAGGTAGTTTTTGGGGTCACTGATCACAAATCTGGAGTTAGAATCTCCGAATTCAAAATGGCGGATCCAATATGGCGGCTATGATTACCACGATCCGTAGTAAGTCACAAAAAATCCCGGAAAAGCTCTGGAGATCGGTTACTCGGGGGTTTTCGGGGTTGCTGATCTCAAATCTGGAGTTAGAATTTCCGAATTCAAAATGGCGGATCCAAAATGGCGGTTATGATTACCACGATCCATAGTAAGTCACCAAAAACACTGGAAAAGCTCTGGAGATCGGTTACGCGCGGGTTTTCGGGGTCGCTGATCTCAAATCTGGAGTCAGAATTTCCAAATTCAAAATGGAGGATCAAATATCGCGACTATCGTTGCCAAGGGCCATAGCCATAGTTGACCAAAATCTTGGAAATGGTCTTTTAAGTCGTCACTTGGAAGTTTCCCGATTCTCCGAGCTCGAATCTGCAGTCAAATATTCCAAGTACAGAATACCTACTGACCCACCCAATATGTTACAAAATGACGGATGTAATATAGCAGCTAGTCTTACATAAAGAACCTCACTTTGACTTCTTATGAAAACGTTGTCGCTGCTCCTGAAACGATCGTTTATATGACTTCCGCCTATAGACAGTCGATACGTTATGTCTATACAGAGACCAGCAATAGTCCGCCATCATCCGCTCATCCCACCTACCTTGAAAATGCCGCTCCTTTTGTTTGAAATCTGAATCAATACGGTATTAGATACATGATCGTCGTAGTGTGCATGTATGAATCTGATGTACAACCAGTGTAGATCAGCCAGTGCTTTCAAGAAAACAAGACTTTCCGTGTTAGAGATCGCGTTTGAGCGACAGGCTACCGGATTAGTCATCAACCCATAAATAAATTAATACGGTATTAGATACATTAACGTCGTAGTGTGCATGTATGAATCTGATGTACATCCAGTGTAGATCAGCCAGTGCTTTCAAGAAAAACAAGACTTTCCGAGTTAGAGATCGCGTTTGAGCGACAGGCTAACGGATTAGTCATCAACCCATAAATAAATCAATACGGTATTAGATACATTAACGTCGTAGTGTGCATGTATGAATTTGATGTACATCCAGTGTAGATCAGCCAGTGCTTTCAAGAAAAACAAGACTTTCCGTGTTAGAGATCGCGTTTGAGCGACAGGCTACCGGATTAGTCATCAACCCATAAATAAATTAATACGGTATTAGATACATTAACGTCGTAGTGTGCATGTATGAATCTGATGTACATCCAGTGTAGATCAGCCAGTGCTTTCAAGAAAAACAAGACTTTCCGTGTTAGAGATCGCGTTTGAGCGACAGGCTAACGGATTAGTCATCAACCCATAAATAAATCAATACGGTATTAGATACATTAACGTCGTAGTGTGCATGTATGAATTTGATGTACATCCAGTGTAGATCAGCCAGTGCTTTCAAGAAAAACAAGACTTTCCGTGTTAGAGATCGCGTTTGAGCGACAGGCTAACGGATTAGTCATCAACCCATAAATAAATCAATACGGTATTAGATACATTAACGTCGTAGTGTGCATGTATGAATCTGATGTACATCCAGTGTAGATCAGCCAGTGCTTTCAAGAAAGACAAGACTTTCCGTGTTAGAGATCACGTTTGAGCGACAGGCTAACGGATTAGTCATCAACCCATAAATAAATCAATACGGTATTAGATACATTAACGTCGTAGTGTGCATGTATGGATCTGATGTACATCCAGTGTAGATCACTCAGTGCTTTCAAGAAACATAAGACTTTCCGTGTTAGAGATCGTGTTTGAGCGACAGGCTAACGGATTAGTCATCTACAATGTCGAGAATCCCGTGCGCAAATAAAGTTAATAAATTTTGCAATGTTTGCGGAAAGTTTGAGGCAGAAACTTACCGTAGAAACATCAGTGATACAATAAGAGCACAGTTCGAAGAATGTTTTCAAACGCTTATGAGAAATCTAAATAAACCCTGGGTTCCTAATTCTATTTGTGAAGATTGTCGCCGAACTTTGAAAAACTGGAATAGTATAAAAAAGGATGTTGTAATTGAAACAGTAGTGTGGCGTGAACCTAGAAATCATGATGATGACTGCTACTTTTGTGGATGTGATATAACTGGTAGAAACCATACAAATAAACATTTGCTTGTGTATCCTAAGGTGCTTAGTGTAACACCACCAAAAATTGGAAAAATAGAACGGAATACAAATACTGTTCCTCAGCCACAAGCGGAGCAAGAAAGGCAAACGATTGAAAGTGACGAGGCCGAAAGCAGTGACGATAAATTTTCTTTTGACGACGGAAAACCGCAACTTTTTGATCAAAATGCTCTGGATGATTTTGTGCGGGAATTGAATTTGAGTAAAGATTTGGCAGAGATATGCGCTTCCAGACTCAAAGAAAGAAATCTTCTATCCCCTGGGACAAAAATTTCCGTCTACAGGAAAAGAGATAATAAGTTCCTGAAGTATTTTACTAAAGAGAATTCCCTTGTATATTGCAACGATATTAAAGGTTTGATTAGTTTATATGAGATAGAAGAAGTTTATAAGCCGGAGAACTGGCGACTCTTTATAGATTCTTCAACAGATAGTCTTAAAGCAGTACTGCTTCATAATGGAAATAAATATGCGGCAATTCCCATTGGCCATTCCACCGTATTGAAAGAATCGTACGAAAGCTTTCAATTTCTTCTTGAAAAAGTCAATTATTATAATGAGCACAAATGGTTGATTTGTGGTGACTTCAAAATGATAAATATTTTAGTAGGTTTGCAGTCGGGAAACACGAGACATCCGTGTTTTCTCTGCCTTTGGAACAGTCGTTCCCGACAGGAGCACTGGGTAAAGAAAAATTGGCCACAAAGAATCCAGATGAAGGTTGGTGAACACAATGTCATTCATGAGAGTCTTGTCGACACCCGTCGAATCCTATTGCCTCCATTGCATCTCAAGCTTGGCTTTATGAAGCAATTTACTAAAGCTTTAGACAAAGAAGGCGAATGTTTCCAGTACATTGCATCCAAGTTTAAGCATTTGTCGGATGCTAAACTTAAAGAAGGCATATTTGTTGGGCCTGATATTAGAAAACTTATGAAAGACGATGATTTTGTAAAAACCATGACACCCGTACAAAAAGATGCTTGGATGAGCTTCAAAAGTGTCACAGACAATTTTTTAGGAAACTATCGAGATCCAAAGTACAAATCTATTGTATCTACGATGCTAACGAATTTCCAAAAATTAGGGTGCCTGATGAGTATGAAATTGCACTTTTTGTTTTCTCATTTAGACTACTTTCCTGAGAATAATGGCGCATTCAGCGAAGAAATGGGTGAACGCTTTCATCAGGATTTCAAACAAAAGGAGCGGCATTTTCAAGGTAGGTGGGATGAGCGGATGATGGCGGACTATTGCTGGTCTCTGCAAAGACATAACGTATCGACTGTCTATAGGCGGAAGTCATATAAACGATCGTTTCAGGAGCAGCGACAACGTTTTCATAAGAAGTCAAAGTGAGGTTCTTTATGTAAGACTAGCTGCTATATTACATCCGTCATTTTGTAACATATTGGGTGGGTCAGTAGGTATTCTGTACTTGGAATATTTGACTGCAGATTCGAGCTCGGAGAATCGGGAAACTTCCAAGTGACGACTTAAAAGACCATTTCCAAGATTTTGGTCAACTATGGCTATGGCCCTTGGCAACGATAGTCGCGATATTTGATCCTCCATTTTGAATTTGGAAATTCTGACTCCAGATTTGAGATCAGCGACCCCGAAAACCCGCGCGTAACCGATCTCCAGAGCTTTTCCAGTGTTTTTGGTGACTTACTATGGATCGTGGTAATCATAACCGCCATTTTGGATCCGCCATTTTGAATTCGGAAATTCTGACTCCAGATTTGAGATCAGCGACCCCGAATACCCCCGCGTAACCGATCTCCAGAGCTTTTCCAGTGTTTTTGGTGACTTACTATGGATCGTGGTAATCATAACCGCCATTTTGGATCCGGCATTTTGAATTCGGAGATTCTAACTCCAGATTTGTGATCAGTGACCCCAAAAACTACCAGGTATGCATTTGCAAGCGGTTTGACAGCAATATCAGGAAGAGTTTGTTTATCCGAGTATAAACGGAACTATGGGATAGGATGTCTAGTAGATAAGAAACACTGATACATTACAGATTGAAAGCGATATATCTCGAGAAGGAAAAATCGAATCGAAACAAGCAAAAATGAATTTTGAAGGACAAGACTAGTACTTTCAGATGCCGCTGATCGTTTTGTATTAAAAAATCAGTTAGCGGCATAACATAACCTCAAAAACAGCCAAAAACGGTGATTTTTGCACTTTTAGGTTAGGATATCTCGAAAACCTGAGGGGATAGAGCAATTCTGAGGCCGGATTTGGATTCAGCGTGCCAAAAACCTTCGGAAAAGTATGGTCTGGTCTCTGGGTTATTGGTTCAGGAAAATTTTGTCGGCCTGTGAAATTCACTCTTATTACAGGTCATAGACCATTAGTCTGGCTAAATTCGTACAGAGATCCAAGCTCTAGAGTAACGAGTTGGAGATTAAAATTGGCAGATTACAACTTCGAAATTAAATATAAACCGGACGTAATAAATACTAATGCCGACGCACTTTGGCGAAATCCAGTAGAGTCACAAATGTTAATCATTAACGATACCACAAATAGCAATTTGTTAGCACGTGAGCATGAGCAAGCTAACAACCTGACAATAACATGAATAATCAAGCGTTAGAGAGGCAGGTAGTGCCCGCCGCCGCCGACCCACCCGGCATGATGATGCGCCTACGCGCAGGTACATAGCCAAGCACACGGTACGCGGCAGCCATCCAAGCCCTCGGACTACGCAAGTGAACAGCCGGAGGTCGTAAAATGTTTGATGAAGAGAGACCGGTGACACATGACATGGCCACTGCAGCTACAGCGATAGTAGAAATGCCCTCACTCGCAGCCGCACCGCGCAGAAATTTTCAAGGGGGGAACGGTAAAAGTACGCACCCTGAGGAAAGGCAGGAAAGTCGCGTACGCAGCCCCGTTACTGAAGCTGCCAATAACACTGCTGAAATTGATATAGATCTTAATGTAACTACTCTTTTAAATGAAAATGCAAGCCAGTCTAATGAACTACTTAAGTCTGAGCTCATACATCGTGACTCGCACGCAAACGAACTCCCTAGTAAAAATATTATTCATTATAGAGAAAAATTATTTATGTAAAAAGACAATTATTTATATTTCGTCAACACCATAGGCCAGCCACTAGACGAAGGAGCAATGCAATTATATGACATCAATAAACTATCACGTCTTAATAATTTAACTGTTGCTGAACCTAAATTAATTAAAGTTAATACTAGATTCCATATAGTAATGCCACTTAGAAGCGAGCGATGCAAAAGTTTAATAAATATCATGAATATTTTGAAAATTTTATTTAATAAATTGAGTTTTATTTTAATTGAAAAAGAAATTAATACATTTAGCGTAGCAAAAAGTAAAAATATTGAAAACATTGAATTCAATTTAATATTAAACAGTATTAAAAAAGAATTATATTCAACAAACATCAAAATCATTATATGTCTCGGTCCTATACAACATCCTCCTTTTTGTGCACGTCCAAAAATTATCGAAGAAATGTATTGTTCTACAATTGGTGGACACAAAGGCATTAATAAAACTTACAATAGAATTAGACATAAATATAATTGGGAAAATCTTAAGCAAGAAGTACAAAAAGTTCATTAAAAAATGCAAGCAAAATCAATTAAAAAATTTAGTTAGAGTCAAAACCAAGCAAAATTTAATTATTACTGATTATCCAGCAATACCGTTCGCTAAAGTAGCTCTTGATATAGTCGGACCATTACTTAAAACTAAAATGGGTAATGAATACATACTTAGCATGCAAGATCAATTTTCGAAATTCATAATTTTTGTTCCCCTTCCCGATCAGACAGCAATCTCAGTAGCTGACGAATTTATAAAAAGATTAATTTGCATTTTCGGAGCTTCTCAAGCTATATTAACAGATCAAGGGACAAATTTCCTAAATAAATTAATGACGCGCGTAGCCAAGAGGTTCAAAATCAAGCAAATTGAAACTACCGCATTTCATCCGCAGTCGAACGGCTCGCTCGAGCGAGCGCACGCGCCGTTAAGTGAATTTCTCAAGATGTTTACTTTTAAAGAAGCTGAATGGGACGAATGGGTCGAATTAGCAATGCTTAACCATAATTCCGGGCGAAATGAATCGACCATGTTCACACCTTATGAGCTCATGTTTGGGCGTCTAGCACGACTACCGTCAAGCGATCCTCCCGTCGCCGACCACCTCTTACCTGCGTACGCCGACTACATGTAAGATCTTATCGCACGCCTGAGCGCCTTAAGTGAAATAGCTGCCAAAAGAATCTCCTTAGCTAAGGAGAAAGCGAAGCGATATTATGACTTGATGGGTAATCACGTAGAAATAAAAGTAGGTGATTATGTATGGTTGCAAAAGGGGCCCAAACCGCACAAATTCGATGATCCGTATACTGATCCTCATTTAGTGTTACATATTTGGGAGAATGAAAACGTAAAGATACTATTAAGTGAAAATCAAATGAAGGTAGTGCACATGAACTGCTTGCGCTTTTCGCATATTAAACCGCAATAACAAAACATATATACACATACAAAAACTTAATTATTAGTAACAAATATGAATAAATAAAGGATAATTCGAATTATTTGTGGCTGTTTCTTTCACTTATGGATACTCAAGCTCGATTTTATTCTATCAACATTATTAATAACAAAGTAAATAAATAAACAATAATTCGAATTATTTCTAATCTCTTTTTTGTTTATGGATGTACAAACTCGATGTTATTTGAAATAATCATAACGCTACCTCAATGTCAGCTTTTATTAATTAATTCCAAAGCTTTCTTGTCTAAATGTTGTGCAAAATAATATAACCTTGCTGATTGCAGATGAAGCCTATGCTATCACTCTTATTGGCAGCCATCTACTTCGCGCTCTTCAAGACTCTGATTAGATACGATTGCACGCAAAAATTGACCAATTTTGCTACCTTCTCACTTGTAGACATCGGGGAATGTGATATCCCTGATCCTATAATTAATAATACTCGAGCTCATGTGTCGCTGTTACAAATTAACGAATTCGCGAGCACTCATGTTCGATACTGTAAAATCGAAGTTAAGAGAACCGTGCAATATTGTGGGATGTGGTCCCACACATCTGCCGTAAGAAACGGCAAGGTCCGTTACTTAACAGAAATTTCACAAAAGAGAAATGCTATAAAATGCACTTGCATCGTTCTATATCAATTTCAACTGATATTATTCAGAATTTGAAAATTAATGATACTACAACGCACTCTATGACCTTCACGGGTACGCTCGAAAGTGACGGAACTTGCCAAAACGCCGGTTATTACGCAGATCCTTCCGGTGAATTCTATGACGTGATAGTATCCGGATATATAACAATTCATTTGGAAGAAAGGTATAATTTGATAAATTTGAATAATAATAAAATAAAATTGGGGGGCACCACGTGCACTTTCTCGGAAGATAACTGTATTGAGGCGGATTTCGGATATGCGTTTTGGGACGTAATGCCTTTGCACGCGTGTCAGTCCAACAGGTATACGAACCTATATACCGGGCCGGTGACTAAGTTCACAGAGGTAGATAACGAGCGGCGGCCGCTTTATGTGTTAGAAGCCGAGGGACTCTCGTTCGCTTTTAAGGATATGGAAACCGTGCCTGCGTGTTGTTTTCAATTAATTAGGACCGAGCATCCGAAATTATTCATATTAGAAAATCCCGACAAGGAAAGATTTGAAGCCTCTCAAAGTAAAAATGTAAACAATATTGACATTTTTGCGTATGTGAATTCTAAATTCGTTTATACGGAAAAACACATAAAGGGTCAAATGACTAAACTTTATCAAGATGTTCTTATACAACAATGTCAATTGGAGCGAAAAATTATTGCTAATGCGTTAAGTCTAGCAACTATAGCTCCTGATTTACTAGCGTATCAATTAATGTCCGGACCGGGTGATATTAGCTTGTTAGCCGGAGAGGTCGTGCATATATTGAAATGTGTACAGGTCGAGGTGCGGACGCGCGAAACCAAAGAATGCTTCCAAGAATTACCCGTTTTTTGGGATAATAAAGCTCTATTATTATCCCCCCGTACGCATATTTTGCGCGAGTACGGAGCGCATACGATCTGCCATACAGTTATTCCGGTTATGTATGTTTTTGGAAGTCAATGGTACAAAGCTCTGACAAAAATCACCACTCAAGATGCGCCGCAAATCTTGAGGCTGCAAAAAAAAACAATCTTGGAAATATAAAAGCCCTTTAGATTTGGCTAACAGTGGAATTTACACATAGGGAGACATGGAAAAATTAAAACCGTTCATAACATTTCCTAACGAGCGAACTACAGTTTTGAATCAATTAGCACTAGGTTTCGCCGGAAAAGGGAAAACCTCGGGGGATGTATCGATTGCGCGTTTGCTCGACGAGAACGCATTATCACAAATTGCCGATTCAGCTTGGAATAAAATTTGGGGGAAGTTCATAACCTTCGGATCAGCAAACGCAGCACTTATTAAAATATTAATGATTTTTAGACAAATTAAATTCGGTCTTGATACCATCATACACGGGTATGCATTGCATTCGCTGTATGGGTTTTCTATCATGCTGTTTGGAGTATTGTGGAGTTTACTTACACATTTACTTTTACTTTTAGCTAGATCGCCAAAAAGCGAAAAAGATAAGGACGTCGAACTGAATCAAACGTGAGGTACTCCGCCCGCACCCCCCGTGCCGCCGTTACCGCTGCAACCACCTGCGCAACAGGTACCGACAGCGCTGAGCTCGGACAGTCTCAACAAGAGCCAGGGGCGAAAGACGTTCGACGTCGAATGCCATTACGTAAACGAAGGAAACGGGGCGGTCAATCTACAGTTAGTTGAGAACCGTCTTTATCCTGTTTTAGAGGAACCCCGAATACCGTCGCTTCCGCCTAGAAAGAAAAGATTTAGGGACGATAGTTAGGTTGAGATTAGCACGTGCCTCCTTTTACAGAAATTCGGGCGCCGTCCAACAATATGCATAATCAACAAAAACGCATTTTACTAAATGATTTACTCAAGATCAGACAGATCTTAATATCATGGGTTGCGCAAAAAAAAGGAGGAAAAGGTGTACGAATATAGTGATAGAGTAGCTAGATTGTTACACGAATTTAATAATGTCGATAACTTAGCTCAAATAGAAATCACTCACATAAGCATGGACGCCAGGCAAAGAGAAAAATTCGCAATTTACACCTATTTACGTGGATTGCACCCCGAAATTAAGAGATATATTTGCAAACTTGCAGTTTATCATGACTTACAACACGCGCGCACTCATGCCGAGTAAATTTATGTGCATCTATTGGACTTACAGAATCTTACACGCCGCTCCGTAATTCAAGAAATCACACGCGTCCATAAAAACTCTTCCTGTAAAATGAATCCTACTCCTCAGCAAAATCCCTCAATTAATAATTGAAAATTCCTGTTATGTTTTTAAATTCTCTTTTAATACTCACTGAATCATTTTTTTTAGCATCCATGGCAGTCCCTGACGGACTAAGAGAGCTTGCTATTTTGCAGCTAGGCGACCGTTTATGTTATAGCCGTTTTCCAAAATACAGTCTCGTTTACGTCGACGAAAGGAACACTTCGATATTCTGCAAAAATGCTTCGACACTTATGTGCACGATTCATTTAGTTTATTAGAATTTTATTACAACTTTCGTATACTTATCCATCCTCAATACGTATTTCTGACTAATTGTAAAACCTGTAAGAAACGACTCCTGTTCCCAGCAGCGAGTAAAAATTGTGAAATCTGCATAAAAGTTTATGCTGAATTTGGCCCCGCTATTTTAAAAGCACCCTAAGCGCACATCGACTACATTGAACTTATTGTTAGTCCAAAATAATTAACTTAATCAATCAAAATGTTAAGCAAAGCCTTCAGCATTACCAATAATCAATTTTTTATGTAAAATTTAATATTCTTGAGTAAATAATAAAAAAATTAAAAAATAAAAAATTAAAAATAAAAATTAAGCAAAATGGAGATTATTCGTAACGTTGAAAGATTGCATTAGCAATGCGCTCTGTACGACATTTGTGAAGTATGTTACCAGCAACATCTTAGTCCACGTATGCGCAATTTTATTCGATAGTAGTAACCAGAACTAATAATCCCATAATAGAAATTGCTTCAAAATTATGCTGTAGCATCTGCAAAAACGAAATTATTTACAATGTTAGAAATATTACGCAAATTTGGACTAGCAGAGGTGACAATAAAAGAATGTTGGAAAACTCAGCAATAATGGCCCGCGTCGTACTACTACCCACCTTTATTCACTTAGCAGAAAATTCAATTGTAGAAAGAATAAATAATCAACTTCTTGCGGCGAGCCAAAGCTCACTATTAAAAAATTTAAGTAACGAACCAGCCCCGAAAAAAGATACGGGCGATTCGGAAAATAATTGTGAAAACAGCGTGGACTTTTCTCTTAGCTCGTCACAAGAAGTTAATGAATTAATACAAACCATCACGAAAGAAATGTACGATGAACAACTGAATTCTATGGACGAGGTAATCCATAATTATTTGAAAACATTAGAAAAGGGAGAGTAATAATTACGGAAAACGATGCTACTAGGATTAACATATAACAAAAAGCACGTGGACTAGTTATAAATAATTCCGTATATACCGAATTTTGTCAAAACATAGTAACAGCACTTTTAGTGTAACTAAATTATATAGCTTATGGGCGCACTACTTGTGTCAATAGTACTTACGTTACTGCAATTAGCATCGACAGCAGGCAAAGAAGCAAAATTTCAAAGTATCAGCGAAAATCCAGGTATTGCATACGCCATAGTCAAAGACATTAGTATAACGAGAGAAAATTGGCATATCATAACTTCCATCGACGTGGAGGAAATCCATCGAAAAAGAGAAATGGTATATGAAGTATCGGGCAACGTCACGTCCGCCATGTACGACATAAGGAACTTCGATATACACGCAATGAGCACATCTTACCTCATTATCGAAAACATGCAGAAAGCTATCATTTTAGCTGAACTGACAGATTTTCTCTCTATCACATACGAATGGCATAACTCTCAAAATTCGCAATATGAATTTAACGGTAAACAAAGCCTCATACACTCAGATTATAGTAAGTAAAGTTTTTCAAACCTTGGACGGTTTAAGACAACAAAATTTTGACAAAATTAAATGCCAAGAATCAAACACTTGTTTTATTCATAACGATATTTCCACACCTCTTACGCAATTATCAGTAGAACAATTTAACTTAGAAAAAACTTTATTATTAATTTAAAATAAAAATCATTCTCAAAGAGAAAATAAAATCTCATCTACGAGAATAGCCTAAAGTCTTATTAAGAGAATTTCAATGCAATAAACTAGTATTTACAAACAAATAAATGAAATCTTGAATCACAAAAAATACATATTGCGAACTAGCGTGATAAAGCGGGTGCTTAACGATATCATCGAAAAATCTGGTTTAACCCTTTCAGTCATGCAATTCAACTAAGTTTGGATGAGAAGGGCAAATATACGTTTCCGATGTATTTTTCGACGCTGAAACCGAATCTGATATCAAAATTACAATAAACCGAAAAACAATCCCTACAGGGTGGTAAAAACGACCCTTTTTATCATAATATCCAATTATTTTTGACAGATGAGTGCAGATACATGTTTCCTATGTATATTTTGACGCTGAATCCAAATCCATTGTCAAAAATACAATAAACCCAAAAATAACCCATACGGGGTGGTAAAAACTACCCTTTTTATCATACTATAAAATTATTTTCGACAGATCAGTGTATATACATGTTTTCGATGTATATTTTAACGCTGAATCCAAATACAGTGTCAAAAATAAAATAAACCCAAAAACAGCCCCTAGGGGGTGGTAAAAACTACCCTTTTTTTATCATAATATCAAATTATTTTTGACAGATGAGTGCAGATACATGTTTTCTATGTATTTTTCGACGCTCCATATACCAATAAATCCAATAAATTCAAAAGCAACCCCTAGAGTGTCGTAAAAACTACATCCTTTGTATCGCGTATATGATTTTGAAACACCCTCCTCTTCTGAACACGGGCTTGGGACCGTCTGTGGCAGAGTTGTTTTTTTTGTTTTTTTTTTCTATTTTTGTTTTTTGTTCTTGTTTTGTTTTTTTGTTCTTTTTTACTTTTTTTTTTAAATTTTATTGTCTTGATAAGAATTATTAAATTATTCTTGTTTTTTGCGCCATTTGAGTACCCAATATGTTTCAATATTTACTCTACTGATCCTGATGTATGATATATCTCATAGAAATTTTTTGATTCTTTTATGCATAATGGTACATTACAAGTAGTACACATAAATAGTGCTCTGGTTCGTTTTTGTTTAGTGCTGCAGCAAACGCAGTATCTTTGATTATTTATCTTGATTGGAATATGTTTCTCCTGAGAAAATCTTATTTCATTAGAATCATTTCGTTTCTTCTTACTAAGAACCTGTTGCTGTGGTTTTTGACTCCATTTCTTAGGTGATGAAAAGCGAATAAGCTTGCGAACAACTTGCAATCGAAAATCTTTCGCAACTCTTTTCGAACTAGGGTTATTCTTTTTGTAAATACCAAAATGCCAAAATAATCGGTGCCACCATTTTTTACTTTTTCGGCTGATTTTATATGTAGATTTCAACTGATCTGCTTCATCAACATAACCCATAGAAGAATTGTAATCTCGAGTAATTTGGGAACAATTTAGTTGAAGGATGCTACCATATTTTTGCCGTCTACCTATACTAGTATTGATGTAGGGATCATGGAAATTAGATAAAAATTACACAGATTTATTGTCTTTCCATTTTATCCAACTAATGCCCTTGTATGAATATCGGCAATCATAATCTTCCCTTTTCATTTTTTTATCATTTACTTGATTTTTTGGTAAACCTTTCCTATTACTTCTCACTGTTCCACAAGCTAGTGGATCCTCATTTTTTAGATCAATCATTAAATTAACACTAGTAAAGTAGTTATCAAAATAAACTTGATAATTTTTAGTAATTATTTTACGGGTTAAATCTTTTACAACTCTCTCTCCTAAGCGTTTCTCAGGAACGCCATAAATTTTTCCTGTGTAAACCTGAAACTCACAAATAAAACCATGTTCATCAGCTCTGACCCAAATTTTTAAACCGCGTTTGATAGGTTTTTGAGGATTATATTGTTTTATAGTACTCCTACCTTTGAATTTTACCATGCTCTCGTCAATAGATTGTTTTTCAGAAGGTTTGTAATATTTTAGATAATTTTGTGAAAGAGATTCTAGCAAGGGTCTTAATTTGTACAGCTTATCGTAAGTAAGTTCACTTCTATTTGGCATTGTAGAGTTATCGTTCAAATGCATGTGAGAAAGTAGAAAATAAAACCTATTTAGGGGCATGACAGAGCTTATATAAGTGTTATACAATTCATTTTTTGACGACCAATAATCTCGAATGGAAGATAATCTGTTTATTCCCATCATCAAGTTTATACCTCAAAATTTCAATATTTCTTCTTTATTTGTTTTCTCAAATGACTTTCGTAATTGCTGCACATATAGATTAGTTTGTTCGACTATTGAATCAATTAAATTCTCAGAAAATAAATATCGAAAAATCTGTGAAGGTGATCTAATATCGGAAGGAAGTTGTGGTTCGCATTCTTCAGAAAAAATCTTTTCATCAAATTTTCTTCTTTTTTATCCCAAATACTGTCTAAAGCATCAAGCCTAATACTCAATGGAGTGTCATCGTTACTTTCATATAGAATACAGTTATAATTCACATTAGGACAATGATTTTCTGATAAAGTTACGAATTTATCAACTGATTTATTCAATTCATTTTGATCAATATTATCTTAAAAATTATCATCTTGTTCATATTCACTATCTTCACTACTTGGGATTTGAACATGCTCCATGGTAAAAAAATAAAAAAAAAATACTCAACTGTAAAGTTTAGCGACAACTATGTTCAACGAGATTTGTTTCTAGTGAACGCTAACAAAAGGACGAATTTCACAGCGAGCAAGTCGGATGAATTTTATATATTTTTGTCCCTTACCTTGTTGTAATTAATTTATTTTATACTACTTACAAGTAATTTTGTTATTGTATACGTTGGGGCATATAAGTAAGTTTATATTGTTAGGGTCTGTCGGTTAGAAGAAATGAATTAGATGACTCTTGGAGTCTATGCAACCGACTCTCCTCGAAAGTGAAGTTGATTGCAGAAAATATATGAACGTAAGGTACGTTCTAGTAAATAGGCAAGGTATAAAGTGTCTTATTCTCATATAAGACAAGGCAAGTATAGGCAAATATTATAGGCAATAAAGTGTAGGTAAAGCAATGTATAATGTGTATAAGTATAGGCAAGGTAATTTACATTGTCGAATTAGGCTGCGTGGGTGCCGCAGGCCATTACTTATTATATTAAATGTGACTTTAGGCAGCGTAATGGCGCTCGCCATCTAACGGGCAATTAGGATAGTACAATCCTGAACAGTTATTTTGATGATGTAATTTGAAAAATAAGAAAAAACACGTTTTTAACAGCTTTCGTGCGATTATGATATAATAATTACAATTTTTTATTGTAGCTCTATCAATTTCAATAATTTTTAATAATTTATACAGTCGAATTTTACCACTTACAAATTTAACTCGTGGAAACTCTTTTTTCTCCGAAACTATCTGTCCGTCTCAACAGTTATTTTTACTCATATATAAGTGGAAATATATTTTTCTTATGTATTTTTTGACGCCGAACATGAATCTAGTGTCAAAAAAGAAAAAGAAAATAAAAGTAACCACTAAAAATGGGTGAAAAAGGGCTAAATAGTCACTTTTGGGGATTTTGGTAGCCATTTTGGATCCGCCATTTTGAATTTTTTACAAAACTAATGGTGATATTATAATCTCTGTTGATTAGAAAATCAATTCAAAGTGTTTAAAGTATATGTTAATTATCAATTTTTCCCCCTCACAAATTAAATTCACAAAAATATGATTTTTTGCTATAAATTTATTTATAACAATTATAAACAATTATAAATCCGAAAAGTATTATTATATTTCTCAAGCTTAAGTATTTATCTAACAGAAAATGCAAAAAAAATGAGGAATATGCATTAAATACAAAAAAAATTACGATAAATGGGTGCCTATATATAGGCTTCTATGAAAGAAAGGGTTAAGATTACCTTTAGATATACAAAAATTAAATTCAGATACTTTAGCCGAAGTATTCGACTTTTACATTATAACAATGAACGGCGTAATTGTAATCGAATTTGTTTTTTCGTTAATCGACTCCGAAATTTGTAACGTGGCAAGTTACGACGGCTTATTTATAGACTTCTCTCGACACTTTACCAATTTTCTATGTTAATGGGCGCCAGGTAAAGCGCGGCTAACTCGGCACGAGCCCTTTCCCAGAGGAAGTTCCGTGAAGAGGAAAATCAGGAATTAATAATTTTATAATAAACACTCACAAATTTTCTCTTTAAATATACCTAAGCTTTATTACATTTATAGACGCACGGTTGCTACATTTACATTCTTCGCGCGATGTCTCACGGTCGCTATCCAATATGGCTACGTTAGCCCTCGCACGCGTCTCTCGAGGCGACCAAATCACCACGTTTTCCCGAGTTTCCCGAGTCACACAAATTTTTCCCAAATACTGTCCGTAAATCTACCGTTGGCTCGACGCGCACTGATTTTATACCCTGGTGTCACACCACCGCGAATTTAATTATCTAACCCCGAGCACCGGGCGACGATGCCCAATAATTATTCTACTAGATTTTAATTGCAAGTGCCGAGGGAAGCTTGACAATTCCAATCCACTCACCGTCGATAAATCGGGCACGCCTCGCGATGCTCCTCACTCGTTTGTCGCAATGTCGCCGGGTAATGTTCCCTCATAATATAACTCTCGATGAGTGCGTTTAACGTAGTTGACGGGCGGACGGGCGATATATATCAGAACGTGTCTCTCTACGCTCGGACGGGCAGGCCAATTTCTCAGTGCATCTGTGTTCGCTGATGGGCGGTCAGTCAATGCTCAAAATCGGAGAGGGCGGAAATCTCTTCCAAAATTTTCGCTCTTCTTCTCGAGCAACTTCAGCCCACACACTTGTTGCTTCCGCCCCTTTTTTTACGGTGATTGGCCTTGATTTTCCCTAGATGCGAAAATCAAGGCCAAGTCTGCGGTGATTTGAGTCGCTCATTATCATTGGCCCGCTCCGCGAATGCCGCCTGTCCACGCAGCGCGGGCAATATGAATTGCTAGATATACACGCGCGGGTAACCCGGCGTGTATATCTATATCGGGCGCTTTCGGTTTTGTCGCTGCCGGACCATCACAGTTGGCAGCGGCGACGTGCGCGCGTCGGCCTACGCTAGGATAGGCCGGCAGCTTCATGCGGTTCGCGGCGCGGCGGCTGCTAGCTCTCCCCTCTGTCGACAGCCGTGTCGGTATCTCTCTATCTCTCTCTCTCTCTCTCGTGGCTACAGCAGAGATGGTGTGCCTCGAGGAAGCCGCCGCTGCCGCTGTGAATCCTCTCTCCTCCCGCGTCTGCGTGCATCGGGAGAGAGGGCGGTCGCGCGCGCGTGTATGTATGTGTGTGCGCGGCAGTGGCTCATCATCCTCGAGAGGCGAGGAAGAAAGAGCAAGCAAGAGAGAGAGGGTCGCGCGTACAGTGTGAAGTGGTGTTGGTCACGTGCATGTGTGTGTAGGCTCGTCGTCGTTGCTCGCTCCGATCGGTCGTCGCTGCGGCGATCAGCTGGTGCCGCCGGTATGGGTGTGTGCGCGTGTGTGCCGGTCTGCGGCTTTCCTCGGTCGCTACTCCTTATCCATTTTCCCTCAACAAATAATAACAATTCCCCCTATTAATAACAATTATTTAACATAAAAATGCTCGGCTCTGGTGACGGGTGACTTGGTCGCGATTGACTGCCCGTGTTTAATATCATTGGGACGTGAAATACACGTCACAAATTTACTCCGCATACAAACTTATACGTTTTCCAGCTTTTCAGAAGTCAGCTATGCACGTACACGTAGCTACATATATTAATACGTGAAACGGTTATATTGCGATATCCGGTAGCAACGACACGTATTTTTATATGAGCGAATCTAAACTTCAAAATTGCAAATAATTAAATGATAAATATTTAAACACAAATGATATCGAGCTCATCACACAAGCGACGTGCAAATATACTTTATTGAAAACACCTACATACAAAGTATTGCAAGGCTGCGATATCGGGTTAACCCTAGAAAAACAAAATTACATCATAAAAGCAAATAACCCGTCCACTTGGCTTTTTTCAACAATCAACAATAACACGATTTTCAGCAAATATGAAAACTGAATTGTTTATGCACCATTTAATGGATCAGGAACAATTGAGTTACCATCCACATGTACAATTAACGTTCAAAATGAATATTATCAAGGCGCAAAGGGGTTCGTAAAGAAACTCACCCCAATAACCCCACCATTACAATGATCTATACATAAAGTCGATACGATATTGCAAGCCAAGAAAAACCATCAGAATAATGACTCTATTCAAACACATAGTGTGCCACATAATCCAATTTATATGCGCGAGCATTTATAAAACTATGTACAAATCACATTATACGTAGGCTCCATGATTACAGTAATAATTATATTATTAATACTTTCTACTACAATATTATTGTACTGTACCAAGCGACAGGTACAAAAAGTCGATACTAACAATACATACATACCAATGACGCCTTTAGATAAAAACATTAAGCTTCACCGGTTTCCCTTTATACGCGTCTCCTAGGCACGTTACGCCGAAAAGAGTGGACGATTATGTAGACATACCGGAGAATAATACACAAACCTTGTGAAACAAATGTGCAATGCGAATGAGTAATTGTTATAAATAAACTATCTACCTTTCTAATAGTCTGTACTATTAGCAACTGTTACAAATTACCCTAATTACATGCTCGTTATTACTCTTTCGCCTTTTAATAAATATTGTTACAAGCTAAAATGCCAAACATTGTTATAATTGATAAATACTTGTTCATATATAAAACAAAAGAACACTGAAACAATAACGAATTTTGACCAGCGGAACCACCGAGGCGCGACGAGAGGGGCGGAGAGAAAAGACTTAAGCTACTACCTTCCCTTACCTTCCATTTCCCATTACCTCTTCTCGTCACCATTCATTTGTCAGTTAACCTGAAATACCGCTGATTAAGTTTGTCAGGGAAGCGATGGCCATACTTTCCGCACAGCGATTTTTGTATAAATCAGTTTTGTAGCATATATCGCCTATTACTGCAGCATTTTCATCAGAGAGGCGACGTCATCCGCGCACGAAGCAATTCAGCTTAGTAGCAGGATACTTAGAAGCTCGAACGACCTTAACTCGCATCCGGACTTCAGCGAGACGACCTACGACCTGGACGAAGGAAGCAACCACATCTACGAGAAATTTTTTCAAGGCCACGTCCCGGAGGAAATCTTGCGCCATTACCGCCTAGCTCAGCTACGAGAGCAAGGGAGAGTACGCGCAGCCATACACGCCGCACAACTCAGAGAGGTCGAGAATGAGAACAGGGGAGTCGCCTACGGTTATCTCTTAGAATCACAGCAATGCGGAGGCGAGGGCTTCGCCAACAAAAGCACATACGGCATATGTCAAATATGTAGAGATAAACTCCCAGTCTGGAAAGGATGTTCAGAATGCGCGATGAAACTTTTTAGGCACCTAGGTCACGACATCTTTATTACAGCTATTCCCCTAAAACTCAACATCAAGAAGAATTACAAATAACTTTATGTTCGTTATGCGATGGCCCGGCGGAAACTAGGGTGATGTTTCTTTGAATTCCAGCAAGCAATGCCACTATGCGGCATTTTCACTATATTAATATTGAATATGTATTGACGCACTATATGTATCTATAAATAAATAAATAAATAAATAATCTAGCACCACACAAACATTCAATCTCGAAACAAAAAAAAAGAGTCAAAACACTAACAACAATCACCAAAACACAAGAAACAACAACAAAAGAAACAAATTAAACAAACAAAAAAAATCAACAACAACAACAACAATCAAATTTCATTATTCAAGTATAACGTATGCAAGCAAGGCTACTCTTGCCAGCTGCTGATCAGTACGAAAGTATCAGGAGAACATCAAAAGCAAAGAGCGTATCTGCCCTTCTGATCTTACAAGAGGCTGTCTCGTTCGTGAGACCCAAAATGGCATCAGGGGCGTAGGAAGACGAAGGATGCCATCAATGGATCTATTCGCCCGAAAACCAACCAACAACACCTTGCTCGCCCTAAAGGCGACAACAAACTACGAGCTCAACTAATGCTGTTCCTAGAAGTAGAAGGAGGAGGAGCACAAGGCACGCAAGGAACGCCCTCAAAGTCTTTTTTCTAAGCAGATCCACGGAAGAAGAGAACGGACAAAACTATCACCAAGAAACTAGCCCTAACGAAGAGGTGACACAAAATTTTCTTAAAATATATATTAAGACCTATCTAAAGCACGAAAAATTAGAAAAAACTTGTAGCTTAACTAACACTTCTTACATACATCAAACAACGATCTCTAAGTACTTATGTCTTCTAAAATGTACGTACCTCTAGCATAAATAATTGAAAACAATAACACGTAATGTACACATATAAAAAGAAAAGGGGGGGATATCCTAACTTTACAAGTAATATTTCAAGTACTCTATTAAATAAAAAATATAAAATCACACTAACATATGGGCAAAGCCAAGATTATTAAAATTGTACTCCAATTTCGAGTTTTCTTTATTAACTAGCATATTTAATTAAAAATTAGCTGAGATCACTCGACTCATTAGCTTAAAAAAATTACTTATACTCACATCTATTTATACTTCACAGACAACAAAATTCAAAATATTTTTTTTACGTACTCGATTAAATTAAAGTTTCGAACATATATTCAATCTATGTGTAATGTACTAATGGAGTTGAATCAAACCTATATCAACTAAAATAATCATTTCTTTAGTGCAAATAATGTTATCAATGTATCAATACCTACAAATCCGTCGTGTGGCATAACAAACTGGGTTTACACGCAACAAACATTTGTAACGATTATTATCCACAATTTAATAAGAGCATGTTTAACCTATATTTCCACATGTCCTTCACACCACTCCCGACTTTTTCCTCGAAATAAAAATCCCTCTCAGTAAAGCAACTACTACGTATACACTACATACGACCAGTGCTGCGTCATATGTGAATTCATAAGAAAACGTATGAAAAATCTGCATAAACTCAAACTTACTTGTAATGGCAAATAAACAGAGAAAGCCATATTACCACATATATGTAACAATTTCAAAATACATTTTGGACCAAATTTTATGAAACCTTGCCTTGAGCCAAGAAAACGGGGTTCTTAACAGATATTTGCAGCACAGAAACAGAAGTACCAAAAAAAAAGGAGAAAAACCCTCACCATCCGGACACGCTTCTCACGCCGATCAATCACCAACAAGACACTCCTAGTGCAAAATAGAAAATCGAAATCATGACCGCTTGCAGGGGCAATTGGGCTATACCTCAAATTGCATCGCACCGGCGACGCGAGTCTGCAAAGGCGGGCCTGTTACGTCCAGTATATCGCCTCACGTTCATCGTCTCATCGTCAAGCTGTACGTATCTTACCACGCTAAATCCTACTTATCGACCTACGCTATACAACTAGTATCCTACCTTGCCAACCTCGTACCCCTGCATATCATACTCATCCACCCCAATTGTACCCAGCTTCCCTCCGCGACCACACACCTCAGTCGTTCCCCGTCTATGATGCATAATTAATTCCTAATTTAGACTAAGCATGCGACCCCCGCGTAGGTATATAAGCCAGGGGTCCTCTAAGGCGCCACAGCCTTCTGCATTCGAACTTTGAGCCATAAGCACGCACGCACCAGTTTGTTATTCGACTTCTTACTTGTAAAAGAGACACGCCCTTATACTTAACTTTGTACTTCTTATACAATAAACTTGTTCTTAAACTTATTTGCTCGCGCTTATTTATTCACTGTACCTGAGCTGCTATTCATATCATCCGCCACCATCTCGAGTACGAGACCGCCCGCAGCGCAGCGCAGCTCAGCCGAGCCGACTACAAGGAACCAAGGCCTGCACACACACATAACGTAAGTCCCTAAATACCTCGCCAGTCTCACTGATCCTATCGTAAACTCGCACTTCCTATTTTTACCACTATCATATTAAGTGTTATTTTCGCTATCCTGCTTTTGCTAATGTCTCGACTCCCAGGTAAATTATGCAAGTATTGACCAAAACCAGAGGCGAACGCGATTTAATTTCATATTAACTTCGCGCCATTTATTGCTTACGGGCGATGTAACAGTAACAATTGTTATTAATTGTGTATTGCACTCAAATAATACATATTATACTTAAGCATACTCATGTAAAACTATAGAAACAACATTTCACGTGTAATATGTGTTTTCTCCAAATGCAGGGTATCTCATAGATCATAAACAATCAGAGCTAGAGTCCTAAAATTTGTTCCGAAAGTTTCATTTATTTTAGGATAGGAAGAAAAAGTTAGTTTGTAAGCCTTCGACATGCACTTTCTTTGATTTATAGAGTAGAAGCTTACAATGACATATTTATATTACAGAAATATTTCAGAAATGTTTAACGTAACATTACATGAAATATTTCAGAAATATTTAGCGTAACATTACATGAAACGTTTCAGAATGATTATATGAAGCTATTTAATTTAATCTTGGAAATATTTTCAGTATTTCTAAGACCAAACAACTTTACTTATTATTTCGCGGAACATGTCCAATATTAAGCGGTTTTTCTGGATGTTTCATTAAATATTTTAAAACTAAATATTGTGAATTACTTCAAGACTGCATACAAAGCCCGTTGACTGTAGAGAATTTTATCAAAGAATAAATCTGGAATAAATTTTAAATAGAAAATTTATTAAAATAATATTATTGAATAAATACACTTCATTTAATGAATAAATACATATAGTATACGTATCTTTTAATTTAACCTCAAATTTCTTATTCTTCGGGAGGATGCATTAGTTAAAAAGTTTTTCTTTTTTGACGAACAGGGCTGAAAATAGATATATAAATGAATTATTATAATGAATAAAAATAATCACGTTTCGGTTGTGGAAAACAACTATCATGATGGCAGCGGTGGCGCTAGTAAAAGTTACTCTTTTGTCCGCGATGCTTTTTTCGTTAACTTGAGAAAGTATATATGTATATATAAAACACGGACGACGACGGAGTATCCTGCCATAGGTCGCATGATAGATTTTAACTTCTAATAATAATATATATAATGCTTACTTTTGCTCACGCTTCAATCGTGTTCCTGCAGTATCCAGTCATTTTGAAATGCTGCTTTTCATATTACTATCAGTTGCTGGAAATATTTGTTTTACAGCATCTGTGAAAAAAATAGTGCAAAATATCTGTTATGCATTAATAATTACTGAAATGTAGGAGTCTCTACTATTAAATGATGAAAAATTCAATCTTTTTGTTAAATTTTCACAAAAGATGAAAAGTGTTAAAAATTGGTACACTCGACGTTATAAACATCTGACCGAATGCGTTTGAAATTTTTTGGAATCCTACAATGAGGTTAGCGAAAAAGAGCATAGGATCCAATAAAGTTACATAATTAAAAAAGAAAATCAAATAAATCAGTTAAGAAAAATACTACATCGAGTGTATATAAATAAGAATAAAATGAATTGTTCAGAATCTTATAAACGATTAATATTTTGTTATTATATATATATATATATATATATATATATATATATATATATATATATATATATATATATATATATATATATATATATATATATATACGTATATATTAATATTATTTATTTATATATTTTACTTGTTTTATTTTTATTTATATTTTGTCAAAAAGCTTAAACAGCACGAAAATTTCTTAAAAATTTAATATATAAATTTGAACGTATTATTTATTTTAATACATTTTAAAAAATGGTAGAGACTCTTCGCAAGTGTTTGGTAACAAAAACGTACGATAAACGCAACTGCATAAGGACAATTCTGAGAATGCCTTCTTTTTTTTATGACCCGCGAAACTGTATCCATCAGCAAATCCATTTGTTATGACGGCAGCTAAAGCATTGTACGACATGTCGTGAGCGTTGGCACCGCCTTTACTTTTCATAAAAAGCACCTAAATAATTATTATTATTATTATATAAGTTTGAAAACAAAGAATTCTAAATGAATAGGTGATAATATATTAAATGAGTTATTGAATCAAAAATTTAGCTAATCATGTGTTTAAGGGGGCACACCACCTTTAAAATCTGAAACAAAAAAATTAATTAAGAATTTTTATTTTGATAATTATTTTAATGAGGGTTTTTTTCCTCAAAGTATACATAAAAACCTACCAATTTGTATATTTTTTACCTTCGTTGGACCTTCTATGCCTCCATGGCAAAGCAGACTGTTTTCGAAGACTTTAAGCACTGTCCGTAAGATTCCAAGTCTACGCATGGATGGATTGGGCTAAAAATTTATGGAGATACTCATTATAGTAGTACTTTTCATATGAGCATAGGGATTTTGATTTGAACGAGTAGAAGTATTTTTTTATCTGAACATTGTCAATATAACACTTATTTTTTAATAATTTTATCACTTTTATAGATGTAAAAAATTTTCTACTCATACAAATCAAAATCCCTACGCTCATATGAAAAGTACTACTATAGTGAGTATCTCCATAAATTTTGAGCCCAATCTGTCCATGCGTTCACTTGGAATCTTACGGACAGTAAGCTGAAATTGATAAAAACAACATTTAGAGTTTATTTGCAATAGGATGTTGATACTCGTTGTAGTATATATTTGTAAAAATTGACTCAACAATTCGCTGCGAGTTAACCAAATTATATATTTTGCCAATGTTTCGAATCCCTTTTATGGATTCCTTCTCAAGGCTATAAAAATTATAAAATTTATAAAAGTCAAAAATTATGAAAATTACAAAAACATTTATAAAAATGATGAGCAAAATTTAACCTACCATGTCTAAAGAACGGCTAGTTACTGAGTGGCATATTGTTAATACTACTCTAGCAATATAGTTGCTATGAGCCAGTAACAGTTACAAACTGGCAACTAAATAGGGAAAAAAAATATTTTATTTTTAAATATAAATTTTTCAAGAAAAGTCCACAATTATTAATAACAACAATATTTTATTTAACTTATTATTAAAACTTACGTGTGTCGAACCAATAATGTAACAAACACCCACGAGTGGCATTGGATCGGCAGGCGATGGAAAGCCCGATCTTGGTGTTTCACCACTCGAGGGTGGACTGACAGTGAAGTGGTGAGTTCGCGGAAATCAAGGCAATACGTTAAAATTAGAGAAACCGCGGAGAAGGGGAAATTTTCTCTTAATATTCACGTATTTTCTCTAATTTTAACGTATTGCCTTGATTTCCGCGAACTCACCACTTCACTGTCGGTCCACCCTCGAGTGGTGAAACACCAAGATCGGGCTTTCCATCGCCTGCCGATCCAATGCCACTCGTGGGTGTTTGTTACATTATTGGTTAGACACACGTAAGTTTTAATAATAAGTTAAATAAAATATTGTTGTTATTAATAATTGTGGACTTTTCTTGAAAAATTTATATTTGAAAATAAAATATTTTTTTTCCCTATTTAGTTGCCAATTTGTAACTGTTACTGGCTCATAGCAACTATATTGCTAGAGTAGTATTAACAATATGCCACTCAGTAACTAGCCGTTCTTTAGACATGGTAGGTTAAATTTTGTTCATCATTTTTATAAATGTTTTTGTAATTTTCATAATTTTTGACTTTTATAAATTTTATAATTTTTATAGCCTTGAGAAGGAATCCATAAAAGGGATTCGAAACGTTGGCAAAATAAATAATTTGGTTAACTCGCAGCGAATTATTGAGTCAATTTTTACAAATATATACTACAACGAGTATCAACATCCTATTGCAAATATACTTGGTATTAATTCACGGAGATGCCTGTCACCCGCTCACAGACACGAGCATAGCAGCTCGAAGTTCAACGACTCCAGGCTTTGGGAAACAACAACAGCCAGCGAAGCCTGGTCAACGACCCGCAGTTTACATCGACATACAATACAGATAAGCAAATTTTAACTCTTACCCCTAAAGACCGGCAGTTAATTCGATTTTTTAATCTATCCCCTTCCATAAATAATTCAAAAATCATTAAATTTCTTTTTTAAAACTATGGTTTTCATGTGGGGAATAAATTCGATAAATTTTCTCAACTTTTGAAAGATTTGTCCACAACAAAATATCAGTTACAATTTCTTGTAAAATGTAGAACGTACGATGTCTTTCCAAAACACATTACAGATTCGGTGTCTTCTATTCGAAACTTACATTTTTACAGTCGTTCAATTAATAAAAAATCAAATCTTCTTTCTTCGTTTATACACAGAAAAATATTAAAATTAGAAATAACTGATTTATTTTTCCATATCAACTATTTAAATAAAATGATAGACATTTTTGAGAAAGAAATCTTAGAGATTATGCACCCTCAAGTATTAAAAGAATTCCACTTGTATTATGATAAAACTTTAAGGTTGATAAAAAATAAACAGAATCGGATTTTGAATAATAAGTTTAATAAAATCAATAATTTTTCGTATAAAAATAATGTAAATAGAAACAATGATGTGAATAATAATTCGGTTTCTATCCTTGATAATAATAGTATTAGTTTTAATGATGCCGACACTTTAAACAAACATAATTTTGATTTGAAGGAAATTTTAGAAGTAAAAAACAAATGGTTAATTAATATTTCTAGTGTTAGTATCCCAGATGATATTTCTGAAGTTCTTAGCTTAGGCGAAAAATTTAATTTCACTACTGAATTTAATAAAAGAACTGCTTTCGAATTCTTTAAAAATTTAGAGTCTAATTTTAATAATTCCGAATTGATTACATACAAAGTACGGAGTGATGTTTTGCATGTCATACATAATTTTATTAAAAATAAACCACATATTAGCATAGAAGATAAAATCTTGAATGAAAAAATTAGAAAAACCAAACTTTTCATTAAAAACAATGATAAACTTTTTATAACCAGAGCTGATAAAGGTAACATTACTGTTGCTATTGACAAAGATCTATACATTAATAAAGTAGAATCAGCTTTGAATGATAATAATTATTACGAACTTCTTAATAGCGATCCCCTTCACCACGTACAAAAAAATACATCTTTATTATTAGGCACTTGGATTAACAGAGGTGTCTTTTACCATGAGATAGGGAAAAAGATAAAAACAGCAAACTAGACAAAACTATCCTCCCACGAGCCTATGCTCTTATTAAAGTACATAAAACCAATTTCCCTATTCGTATCATTGTTTCTGCTATTAAAAGTCCTACTTACTTGTTTGACAAATGGCTGTCCCTACTTTTTAATTTATTTATACCCAGACCAGTTTCATCCTTAAAAAACAGCATGGAACTTAAAAACACTTTAGATTGCATGACAATCCCTAAGAATTTTTCTTTAATTTCACTGGACGTTGTTGCCCTTTTTTCTAACATTCCTAAAGACTTAATTTTCAGAGCAGTTGCCTTAAAATAGAAGTACCTTAAAGGCCACCTTGGCCATTGCTTACCTAAAGCGGAATTTCTAGAAGGTGTCGAGCATATTTTAGACTCCACCTTCTTACAATTCAATGGGAAATTTTATAAGCAAGTATGTGGTGCACCGATGGGTTTTTGTACAAGCCCTTGGTTTGCAGAGATGGTCTTAGAAATGTTGGAAACACGCAGCTTAAATTTACTTAAAAATAATATTTTATTCTTTAAAAGGTACGTGGATGATTGCTTTTTAATTGCTAAATTTAATAAAATTGACAAAATAATAAATACTTTTAACCAATATAACACCTCCTTACAATTTACTGTAGAAAAAGAAGTCAATAATAAAATTAGTTTCCTAGATTTAGAAATTACGAGAGTCCCAGATAATACTCCAATAACAAACTGGTATAGAAAAAATACAGCATCTGGCCGGTATATTAATTTTGCATCTCATCACCCTCTCTCACAAAAAATAGCCATCATCTACAATTTAACTGATAAAAGTATCTTACTATCACATTCCTCATTTCATAAAGACAACATACATTTAATCACTAAACTCCTATTAGCTAATAATTATCCTATTAATTTTATTAATAAATACATAGATAAAAGAACAAGATACATCAATAACAACATTAATAACACCAATAACAATAATAACAACTTTAGTGAAAACATAGATCTCAGAAAACCAATAATAGTTTTTCCTTTCATTAAAAATTTAACTAACAATATTAACCAGGTTTTACATACACATAACATCATCCCCATTACTTGCACCATTAATCGTTTCAACGACATGATAAAATTAGGTAAAGACAGACTAAACAAATTAGAGATTTGTAACGTTGTATATAAAGTAGATTGTAAGGATTGCCCAGCTACATATATAGGACTTACAGAACGTAAATGTGGAATTAGAAGAAGTGAACATAAAAGAGATGTATTAAATAACAGAATTGCAACTTCAGCTCTAGCGGTCCACGTTGACAAAACAAAACATTCAATCAATTTTGATTCATTTAAAATTATAGATATAGAAAACAATAGCAGAAAAAGACAATTCTCAGAAGTCCTCAATATTTTTTATCATGATAACACGATGAATAGGATAGAAGACACTAGAAATTTAATTAATTTATATAAATACTCCATTAATTTATTAAAAAAACATAAAATGTGATTTTATTGAATTTTAAAAGTTAACTCCGATTTTGTTTATTAACCTCTGTTTGTGACACTTGATGTTGCACTATTACTGATTTACACGGAGAAACTACCGCACTGCTGCGAGCGATGAACTCGCGCTCAGCTGGTCTTCCTAAGAGGAACCCCCGCGACACGATGCATTGGTTGTGTGTGCCTACAGGTACGTACATATGTATGTGTCGGTGCACGAGATCACCAATATACTCGTGCGTGCTGCCTCTTCCACCATGTGTGTGCGCGTCGCATAAACACGAGCGCTTACAGTGGATTCCCTCTCCTTTTCGATTGTTTCCCCTTCTCCGCGGTTTCTCTAATTTTAACGTATTGCCTTTATTTCCGCGAACTCACCACTTCACTGTCGGTCCACCCTCGAGTGGTGAAACACCAAGATCGGGCTTTCCATCGCCTGCCGATCCAATGCCACTCGTGGATGTTTGTTACATTATTGGTTAGACACACGTAAGTTTTAATAATAAGTTAAATAAAATATTGTTGTTATTAATAATTGTGGACTTTTCTTAAAAAATTTATATTTAAAAATAAAATATTTGTTTTCCCTATTTAGTTGCCAATTTGTAACTGTTACTGGCTCATAGCAACTATATTGCTAGAGTAGTATTAACAATATGCCACTCAGTAACTAGCCGTTCTTTAGACATGGTAGGTTAAATTTTGCTCATCATTTTTATAAATGTTTTTGTAATTTTCATAATTTTTGACTTTTGTAAATTTTATAATTTTTATAGCCTTGAGAAGGAATCCATAAAAGGGATTCGAAACGTTGGCAAAATAAATAATTTGGTTAACTCGCAGCGAATTGTTGAGTCAATTTTTACAAACATTTAGAGTTGTTTAACAATTAAGTTACAAGTTCTAATAGATATAATTTATACTCATCTTATCAATTGCAACTACTTTTTTCTTTTTCCAACGTAGCAGACAAACATCTGCAGCAGTGTACATCAATATTTTCTGGTGCGTGGAATCCCATGAGTCTTCCTCCTCCTTGAATAACCTGAAATGAAAAAAAAACACAAAAATGAATAAATTGAGTAAACTGTACTTATCATATAAACTCTTGAGCGACACTTTCATACACTTCACTCAACTGCTTATTTGTGTCATCAAAAGCCGATTGGGCAACTGGCTTGCATCGGTTCATAATCCCACAAAAAGTTGAAAGGCCAGCGTATCTATGTCCAAGTGCACGAGCAGACAGCACAGATCTTCTGTTCACTCCATATGCATTTCCTTTGGCTCCTACTTTATTGCTGGAGTTGATCGCTGCTATTTCACCACACTTTGAGCACACAATATCTGTTTTGAAACCAAACACAATATTTATTTTGAAGACTCTGCACACCAGATTCACTTAATTGAACACTGCCATGGCACCGATTACAACACAGAACACTTCTAAGTTTAGAATATAAAATTGAAGTGTCAATGATTCTGTTTGTTGCATCACTGGTGTCTCTAGCACTAGCTGTGTTTTGGAGTTTCCTCGCTGAGCTGGTGGAAGGTCTTGGCTTCTTTTGTGAATCTTCCTTTTTTATCTCTTTTAGAAGACATTTTCACTACACTGATTTACACACATTCACAAATTGTCAAATGCAATTAAAACACTGTATAAGTTCAGTACAATAAAAATATTAACTGTGTTTACTAACAGGTGGTTTGTAAACATAAAAGCCAACTGTCAAAAGTAGCAAAAATGTACGGGTAAGGTTAGTCAAAAATTCGATCTGATTTATCGACCTTTATCTTGTAACGTAATGACATGTCACGTTACTCGTAGTTCGCACATGCGCCAATATTACATATAACAACGCGCAAATATTTGAATATACAAGCATGGATCTTATTATATTATATTTTATTGCTTTATAACTAAATAAAATAATCAATCAAACAATTAGTTATAAATAATAATAAAATAAATAATAATTGATAAAATACCGAATTTACGCAAAATCGGCAAAAAAGCTGTCTCAGTATTTATATTGTAACTTTAAAAGGAATTATGATATCTTAAAACGGTTTTCGGGAGCTTATTCTACGGGAAATTTCCTATAAATATGGTAAATAAAAAAAAAACGATTTTTTGAGAATTTAAAGGTGGTTTGCCCCCTTAATTTTATATTTCGGAAAAGTCCATAATTACCAATAAGAGGGGGGGGGTGAAAGAGAGTGAGAAGTAGCGGAGAGAAAGGGAGCGAGGCAGAGGGAAAGTGAGAGGGAGGCAGAGGGAGAGAGATATATAGTTTCACATACATAAATAACCATGTATAAAACAAATTATTTACGTAATGCTCAATTAATATTGGAATAGATATAAAAATTAGTATATGATAATATTAGATAGACAGGCATGTAATTCAATATATTTTGAACTCGTTTGCAGTACTTAATATACTTGAAACTTATTAGGACATTCTTTTATAAAATTTCAGTTAATTGGAATTACATGTCTTGTCTAAAAATGGGATGATAATTAAATATAAAGCATGTTTTGTGTATATTAACATATACAATTGTCACCATTAATAAAAACGTTAGATAGAAAAAATTGCCGGCGGTCTCGGTTTCTTCAAATTCTCGATATACCTTAAATAAGAAATACATAATAATTTCAGATTAATGTGACGATAGGAATTATCACACAGCAGGATTTTAAGCATTCATCTCGATCGTACTCAGCAACATTTTTTAATATCATTCACAGCGTCATGCTATATAAAAAGTGTTAAACAAACATCGATACCAACTTAAAATTCATAAACTATAATAATGCATTGTGCAGTAGGGTAGAAAATAAGCTATTTCTAGCTAGGGTAAAATATAACATTCTCCTCGTGTTACACACCGTATTTTTTCAACAATGGCATGATAGGACCTTTTCATGTATGTAAGTTGCGCAGAGGATTGCGCATTTTGAGTCGTGCACAACGCAGTTCAAAATTTTTTTATTTTCTTATCTCTTTATAACCGAGGTGAAATTTAGTAACGTACGCCGCGACGTGGAGTCTATGAGACCACATAGCGATATTTCTATAATATCATTTCTATGAGTAATACTTATTTAATAAAAAAATTGTATTAACAAGAGACACAAATAATTTAAAACGTAAATACAATATCCATTTATATCAGTTATTTTATATCCAAGATAAACTTGCTTGTTTAAAGAGGTTACGGGCTTTCATTTATAAGCGCGTCAAAAAGATAGTCACATAAAAAATAAAACAAGTCCATTATCTATCTAAAAATGGAAAAAATGGATAATTTTCAACATTTTTGTTGAACATGCTCGGTATGCGCAATTTTCTACCCTACTTTCAGGCATGAAAACAACTTATTTTATTCCCTTGGTGAAAAAAATAGGTTATTATAAAATATTTATAACATAAAAGTTGTAGTTTCTTGCAATTGTTATATCATTCAAAAACACAGGCACATTCCTCCCTATCAATTACTACAGTATGCTACATACAAAATAAGAAAAAACTTTATTTAATGCAGAATGATAAAATAAAAATGTGTACAATTTTAATTTGTTATTGTTGCAGGAATTATCGTAGCTAGATACATAAACACCCATTCCTGACCTCAGGTATTTCTCTTAAAATCATTCCAATGCAAATATAACCAATACGTAATTTTTTAAAACCTTTCATAAGTTTTCCAAGCTATTGCGAACCCACAATTTCCAGTACCATACATACAGATCACACAACGTTCTTTTCGTAAGTAGAAATACAAAAAACCCACTCTAACATGCAAAGTAGTATTTTATCATTGATATTTACGTCCTAAGCTTAGAGACCTATAACTAACCATTCTTCAAGCATTCAGAGACAATTTCTCAGTACTAAATAAGCAATGCTCATAATATAAATTTTATTTCATTCTTTTACATTTTCAGACTTATAAAAAATACAATATAATTTAAAACTAAAAATAATATTAAAAAATTAAAAACTTTAGAAAAACGTATTAAATTGAATTATGAAAAGATGGAAAATTTTATGATTTTTTTTGTTTATTACGTTTTCTTTTTTAACTAAGTAATAGTGGTTAATAGCGGTGGAACCGTACAACACTGTTCAATAGAACAGTTAACCCTCCGTCATTCTATGACAATATACGTCGTCCGAAATATATAAATATATATTAGTTGGAGGGTTAAGTAATATTCATTTATGAATAATCAACAGTTTAGTAATGAAAAATTTATATATTATATAAAGTTTAATTATAACATTACCACATTTTTTAAGAAACTACCGTTTGTTTTCAACCTTGTTTCGAACGCCTCTACAAGTTTGTCAATTTCATCGATAGGAAAATACACTGCCATCACTTGTAAGAATGTAGAATCTACATTAACAAGATTCTCAGATCTGCCACTCTATGTGTCACCACGTAACGGTTTTGATTCCAAACAATTTACTTTTGTAGATAATTTATTAATTTCTCTTAGAAGTTTCTTTTGCATATCTGGAAAAAGTAATAATGTTTATTGTTTATTTCATTAACATAAACAGTATCGATAAAATAAGAATCGATAATAAAAAATGGGAATCATGATGGTCGTGCTGCTTAATGCTAACCGAGAATTTGACTAAAGCAATCATAAAATAAGATAAATGACTCAAAAAATGTACCTTTTATAAGGGAAAATTAAACGGATAACTAGAAAAAAAAACCGCCGCATACTTCTAAAAAAATTGTAAAGGTGACATTATATGTAACATGCTATATTTATTATTTAAGGGAAGAAGATACAGCAAACATTAAATCCTTTAATTTAAGAAGAAAAATATTTTTTCTACAAAACATGTTATAATATAGAAAAAAAAAACATTTTAGACTGGTTTTGTTCAAATTTACCACCCTTTAAAGTAACCATTTTGAAAAAACCTGTGAAAACAGACATATGTTTTATTATCACTGTGCGTAAGGGGTTACGATGGATTAGTATACATTTCTTTTATGAACATTTCATGCTAAAATTAAGACATTTAAAAAGCAATATTTTCAAATAATATTTTTGAACTTTTCTGAGATTATATTGTATACAATTTATTGTTTGCGATATAAGCAGTATTTTAATATTAACTTATATTTTTAAAAATGATATTTTATGTTTTAATAAAAAAAAATTTGTTCAAAATATGTTAAGAAGAAAGTACAAAAATTTTCAGCGTGATTCATGAAGAACTGCTGCGCAGGCTTAGTGAGTTACGAAAATTAAGTTTTGAGAAAAATGAGTTTAAACATAAATATCAATAAAAACACTATGATCAACCATTTATCTACAGCTTCAAATAAGTCGAAAAAAATTAGTTCTCGCGTAAAACCTTTTACTTTGGAAATAACAAGGATTAAATGAGTGTTTTAAAACTTAAAAGAAAAATCGATTTTTTTTACAAAAAATCGGTAACTTCTTCCCTTAAACAAAAATAATTTTCTATATTGAGCTACAGTCAAACCCCGAACACTGCTTTGGCTCGAGAGAAATAATCTCAAACAATGCTCGTCACCTAAGCTTGCTAGCAGTTAACGACGGCAGCAACTTAGAGCCGTATGGAAGATATAACTGTGGGGTCCGAATATTATATTCGCTTGATTGCAAAAAATATCAGTTATCTTACCTGCAAGAGAAATGAATTACCATATGTGAACTACACGTAACTCGAGTGGCTCACCAAAAGCTACCGCCGGAAATTTAGCAAGACTATTGTAGATCAGTGCTCGAGCTTCGACTGTAAGACCTCTTTCTTATCAACATTTATTTATGTTAGGTTAATCTCTGTAGATTTTTCCAGTATCTAAAATTAGACAGCAAACACTACTAAGTGCTTCACCTGGACCTCACCACAGGCCACTATAATAATCACCCAGACAACTATTTATAATAGTTGGCACATTTAGACTCGAAAAAACTATACCAGGACCGTATCATTGGCTATTATTATAACTATCTAATTACGGTCTACAAATTATAAGCACATCTTGATATGGAAAACTATGGAGCATTCTGCATGGACCTCATAATCAGATATTATAACCAGATACACACAGTCTGCAAATAATAAGTACACCAAATACTATGGAGCGTACTACCTGGATCTCGTCATCATTCACTCTAACATCTTAAACACCACTTACAACTAATATGCACATCTAAACAAAATCTTCAGAGCACTTTCAGAACTTGGACCTCGTTGGATATCAAAGCCTCTTAGCCACGGTCTGTAACTAATATATACATAACTAAAGTTAGGGAGACAAAGAGAGAGGAAGACAGAGAGACAGAGAGAGAGAGAGAGACAGAGAAAGACAGAGAGAGACAGAGAGAGACAGAGAGAGAGACAGAGAGAGACTGAGAGAGAGAGAGGGAGGGAGAGAGAGAGAGAGAGAGAGAGAGAGGGAGAGCTGGTTTTGGGAGAAATATTATGCCCGCGCCTAATAAACACCAGTCGATGACGTGAAGGAATGATTGAATCAAATTTAATTTATTTTGAGATGACAACGATATACTTACATTATCGAACAGATCCCTTTTCTAGGTGCAGATTTCAACTTGAGTGTTGATTATTATTTATTTATTTATTTATTTATTTATTTATTCATTCATTCATTCATTCATTCATTCATTCATTCATTCATTCATTCATTCATTCATTCCTTCCTTCCTTCCTTCCTTCCTTCCTTCCTTCCTTCCTTCCTTCCTTCCTTCCTTCCTTCCTTCCTTCCTTCCTTCCTTCCTTCCTTCCTTCCTTCCTTCCTTCCTTCCTTCCTTCCTTCCTTCCTTCCTTCCTTCCTTCCTTCCTTCCTTCCTTCCTTCCTTCCTTCCTTCCTTCCTATTACATCCTTCAAAGTAGTCCCCGTTTGATTGAACAAGACGCTCATATCGGTGTTTCCACTTATTAAAACACTCTTGAAAGTCAGACTTCGGAATCGCCTTTAGTGCATTCGTCGCATTAGTTTCAACAGTCTGTTTATTGTCGAATCGATGTCCTTTAAGCGGCATTTTCAATCGAGGAAACAGCCAAAAGTCGCAGGGAGCTATATCAGGACTGTATGAAGGCTGGTGGAGCTGCGCAACACTGTGTTTCAATAAATACTGCTGCACAAGGTTTGATGCGTGCGCTGGAGCATTGTCGTGATGAAGAAGACAGTCACCGGTTTCCCAAAGTTGCGGTCGTTTTCTCCTGATTGCATTACGTAATCTTTTCAAAACTTCAACGTAGTACTCTTTATTGATTGTCTGGCCTGTTAGGGCATATTCGTAGTGCACAACGCCCTCATAATCGAAAAAAACAATCAACATTGACTTGATGAACGAGGATCACTGTCAACAGATGTGCGGCCACTTTTGAACCGCCTATACCACTCTTTTATTTGTGTTTTGCCCATACACTCATCTTTAAAGGCATTTTGCAACATTTCAATAGTTTCCGCACAACTTTTACCGAGATTAAAGCAAAATTTTATGCAAATTCGCTGTTCGGTTCGTTCTTCCATTTTCAGCAATAAGCAAATTGCGACGAACGCAAAAAAGTCGTTGTAAACAAATACACGCTGCGCGGGAACTAAGGCGTTTCATCGGTATCTCAGGCTACTGACGAGAAGGTTAGGAGTTGCTGGTGACGTTCGTACCCTCCAGAGGTCGCCTGAGTCTCACCGCGCGAAGATATGAACGTAGGTCGGATACTTTTGGGACAGACCTCGTACATTCCATTTTTTCAAACCAAAATATTCGAAATGTTAGAATACACATTAAATGAAATTCACAGTATAATATATCTATTACATTTCATTAATGATTCCTGAAATATAGCTTATAATGTTTCTGAAATATTTCGGCAACATTACGAGAAAACTTCCAAAATATTCAAATGAATGTTTCGTGTAATATTATAGTAATATTTCTGCAACATTTTGTGAATTATTTCAGGAAATATTTCATTAATATTTCCTGAAATATAGCGTGTAATGTTTCTGAAGTATTTCGGCCACATTACAAGAAAGCTTCCAAAATATTCAAATAAACCTTTCTTGTAATATTACAGTAATATTTCTGTAACATTTTATAAAATATTTCAGGAAATATTTCATAAATATTTCAGGAAATATAGCGTGTTCAGGAATATTACTTGTTATATTACAATAATATTTCTGTAACATTTCGAGAAATAATTCAGGACATATGCCATTAATATTTTCTGAATTATAGCGTGAAATATTTCAGAAATATTCCCCAAAAACTTTCAATTTTTATTGTTGGTAATATCACAAGAAATATTTCAGAAGTACTTCAGAAATATTACATAAACACATTCCATGTTTGTTTTTCGTAATATTACAAGAAACATTTCAAAAATATTTTAAAAATATTACACTGAAATATTTCTTGAAAGGTTACATTTAAATATTTCATGCTGTGTAGGATGTAATGTATATTGTAAATTTGCAACTTTTTGTACCCTTTTAAAACTTATTGTAACTCTTTTTAACGTTTTACAACTTATTGGCGCTTTTGATAATTCTTTGTAACATTATCGAAATTCAGACGAAATGTAAAAATATTTATTTTTTCTCTAACTAATTTTAGCATGTATATAGGGTTCTTATAAGTGTTTGTGAATTTTTTCAGATTTTTTTGATTAAGTATGTTCGAGTTACAGCGGGTCAAAGACTATAATTTTAGCATTTTTTGCAAGTCTATTTGTAACAAGAAATACAGCTTGATTATCATTCTGGGTGTTATGCAAGTACTTTTGTACTAAAAAAGGTATATTCATGAATTTTTCGATGTTGAGCTGAATGATCTAACCCATTGTTAATGGTGCTAAATAGGCATTATAATCATATTTTAGCATAATTTGAGTGTTATTTTTATTTTTAGCAAAAAATAAAGCTCGATTGCCGTTCTGGGACTTATACAGATACTTTTGTACTAAAAAAGGCATCTCTATGAATTTTTTGGTAGTCGACCGAGTGAGCGAACTCTCTTTTTTCAACTTATGAGTTTTGAATGGACTAAATCCTTGTAATGAAGGGTTCATATGACCTTAAAAATATTTTTTTTTAAATTCAGAAAATCTGCATCAATAAGTACAGATTCAATGTTTGCGTAAAATGCACTCCTATTCAGCTAAAAATCATTAAATCAGCTCCAAGATACATAAAATGCTAAAATTACCGTCTTGGACCCACTGTAACTCGAAGATACTTGGTCAAAAAAATCTGAAAATTTTCACAGACGCTTATAAGAACCCTATATACATGTTAAAATTGTTTATTATTATTATTATTATTATTATTATTACAGTGGCCAGTCATTAATGGTTAGCAGTGATAAGGCTTAAAAGACCGAAGTTCCTATATCTGCTGTGGTCTTCTTAGCATAATCATCGTAGCCACCATTCATGGTTGATGGGACTATGCAGTCCATAGCCTCGTTCACACAAGCACACAAGCACGCCAGAATGCAGTCTTTTCTTAATTTCTTTAAGCGTCTCATTTTTGGAGTCAATTATAATGCCGAGGTATTTAAATTATTCTACTGTGTTAAAAATTTTATCTAACACCTTTAGGTAGCTATACTCATTCACGGATGCCGTTCTGTCAGTAACCATGTACTCCGTTTTCGTTTCGTTAATTTCTAGACCTACTTCTTTTGCCGTTTTTATTAGTATTTCAACGTTTTTTATTGTGGTTTTACTGTTCTGTCCTATTATATCTATAATGTCTGCATAGGCTAGCAATTGCGTTAAGAAACCGTTCAGTATTACTCCTTCCCCCCTTTCTTGTATGGCCCTGACAACGTATTCTAGTACTAGGTTAAGCAGAAGTGTTAATAGCCCATTCCCTTGTTTTAATCCATTGTGGATTTCGAATGGTTCTGATAGGTTATTTTCTGCGCGAATTATGCCCCTGCTATTATCTAGACACATTTTTATTAAATTAAATAGTTTTTTTTGGATCCCTAGTATCATTAAGACGTGGTACATTTTAGCCATTATAATCGATTCGTATTCTTTTTTAAAATTAATAAATAGTTGGTGTACTGTTTTGCTATATTCCTATTTCCTTTCTAAGAGTTGCCTAACTTGAACATCTGGTCATTAGTCAACCTATTTCGGCGAAATCCACACTGATAATCCCCAAGGATTTCTTCCGCGAGGGGAGTGTGTCTTTCTAGTAGTACGTTGGACAATATCTTATAACATGTACATATCGGAGAAATCCCCCTGTAATTATTGCAATTTGTTTTATCACCTATCTTGTGAATCGGGATTATGATTGAGTCTCTCTATTCCCTGGGCATAATTTCCCTTTTCCATATGGTACGTATAAGAGTGTGAATTATATCAATAAGTGGTGATTCTCTCTTTTTAAATAATTCTGCTCGTAATTGAGGTACTCCCGGGGATCTCTTATTTTTTGAGCTTCTTGATCGCCGCGTCTATTTCCATAAAGGTAGATTGCTCGATGTGTGGTTCAGCAGTGTGGATTTCGCTGAAGTGCGAGGCGGATTGTTGTTCGTGTACATTTTGGAGCTCATCAATGTAGCTTCTCCACCTGCTTACTATCCCTGCTGTATCGGTTGTTAGGTGCCCTTGTTCGTCCCTTATAAAGTCAGAATTGTTCTGTGTTTCTTTCCTGATCAACTTAATCCGCACGAACATTTCACGAATATTGTTTTTGTTATTTTTTTCCTCAATAGCCGAAATTTTCTTATTTTCCCATTCCATCTTTTTCTTTCGGAAAACTCATTTAGCCTGTTCTCTTATGCTACGGTACTGCCTAAGCGTTAGTTCTGTGTTATTATTAAGATTAAGCGCTCTCACTTGCTGCCTTTTGTCTTTCCATTCCTCGCATTCTTCGACAAACCACGGTTTCAATTTTGTCAAAATTATTCGATTTTTCTTAATTTTCAATTTAGCCAAAATTTTTTAATTTTTTCGAAATTATCAATTTTTCCAAAATTTTTCAAAAATTCTTTAATTTTATCAAAAATTTTCAATTTTTCTAAAATTTTTCACCTTTTCTACAATTTCTCTATTTACTAAAATTTTTTAATTTTTCCAAAATGTACAATATTTCAAAATTATTCTTTTTTTTATAATATTTGAATTTTTTTTTTAATTTTTCAATATTTTAAAAGTTGTTCCATTTTTAAAAAATATTTCACGTTTTTCAAAATTTTTCACTTTTTTTCAATTTTGTAAAATTTTTTCGCGTTTTTCAAAATTTTTCAATTTTATCAATTTTACAAAATTTTTCAATTTTGCAAAATTTTTAATTTATTCTAAAATTTTACGATTTTATCACATTATTCAATATTGTAAACGTTATTCTTTTTTTTTTTTAATTTTTGACGTTTTTCAAAAGCTTACAATTTTTTTCAATTTTTTCAAATTTTTTTCTATTTTTTCAAAATTTATCAATTTTCATAATTTATCAATTTTAAAAATTTTTCTATTTTCTAAAATTTTATATTTTTTTCAAAATATATTATTTTTTCAAAGTATTTTTCAATTTTCTCAAAATTTTTCAATTTTTTAAAAATTTTTAAAATTTTGTTGCTTTTTCAAAATTTTTAAATTTTTATAAAATTTTACACTTTTTTCCAAGTTAATCTACTTTTTTAATATTTTTCACTTTTTTCAAATATTTTCAAAATTTTTTAATTTTTTCAATACTTTAGATATTGTTCAAATTTTTCAAAATTTTTCAACTTTTCCAAATTTTTTTAATTATCCAAAATAAATATTTTTTTAAAAAATTCTTCAATTTTTTCATAATTTTTTGGTTTTTTCAAAATTTTTATTATTTCTTGATGTTTTCAAAATTTTTATTATATTTTAATTTTTTCAAAATTTTTCAATTCCCTGGTAGAAAATTAATCTAGAACTATGTAGATCTATCTAGTTTGCCAAGGAAATAATCGAGGGCCTCGATAAAACTAGATAATTTTCTACCAGGGTTATTCAAAATTTTTCAATTTTTCTAAATTATCAATTTTCCTAAATTTTTTACAAAAATTGTTAATAGTTTATAAATTTTTCATTTTTTCCAATATACTTCACTTTTCCAAAATTTTTCAACGTATCCAAAATTTTACAACTCTGCCCAACTTTTATAATTTTTTCAAAAAGTTCATCAATTTTTCAAAGTTATTAAATTTTTCAAAGTATTTAATTTTTCCAAAATTTTTCAATTTATCCAAAATGTTTCAAATTTTTCTAAATTTTTCAATTTTCCCTAAATTTTTCAATTTTTCCTAAATTTTTCAATTATTAAAAATTATTAAATTTTTTTAAATGTTCCACATTTTATAAAAAATTCTCCAATGTTTCAAATTGTTTTAATTTTTTAAAAATGCATACTTTTATCAAAATTTCTTTCAATTTTACAAAAATTTTTCAATTATTTAAAATTTTTCAATTTTTCAGAATTTTTCAATTTTTCAAAATTATTCAATTTTCCAAAATTTTTCTATTTTCTAAAATTTTATATTTTTTTCAAAATATATTATTTTTTCAAAGTATTTTTCAATTTTCTCAAAATTTTTCAATTTTTAAAAAATTTTTAAAAATTTATTGCTTTTTCAAAATTTTTAAATTTTTATAAAATTTTCCACTTTTTTCCAAGTTAATCTACTTTTTTAATATTTTTCACTTTTTTCAAATATTTTCAAAATTTTTTAAATTTTTCAATACTTTAGATATTGTTCAAATTTTTCTAAATTTTTCAACTTTTCCAAATTTTTTTAATTATCCAAAATAAATATATTTTTTAAAAAATTCTTCAATTTTTTCATAATTTTTTGGTTTTTTCAAAATTTTTATTATTTCTTAATGTTTTCAAAATTTTTATTATATTTTAATTTTTTCAAAATTTTTCAATTCCCTGGTAGAAAATTAATCTAGAACTATGTAGATCTATCTAGTTTGCCAAGGAAATAATCGATGGCCTCGATAAAACTAGATAATTTTCTACCAGGGTTATTCAAAATTTTTCAATTTTTCTAAATTATCAATTTTCCTAAATTTTTTACAAAAATTGTTAATAGTTATAAATTTTTCATTTTTTCCAATATACTTCACTTTTCCAAAATTTTTCAACGTATCCAAAATTTTACAACTCTGCCCAACTTTTATAATTTTTTCAAAATGTATAATTTTTTCAAAAAGTTCATCAATTTTTCAAAGTTATTAAATTTTTCAAAGTATTTAATTTTTCCAAAATTTTTCAAGTTATCCAAAATGTTTCAAATTTTTCTAAATTTTTCAATTTTTCCTAAATTTTTCAATTGTTAAAAATTATTAAATTTTTTTAAATGTTCCACACTTTATAAAAAATTCTCCAATGTTTCAAATTGTTTTAATTTTTTAAAAATGCATAGTTTTATCAAAATTTCTTTCAATTTTACAAAAATTTTTCAATTATTTAAAATTTTTCAATTTTCCAAAATTTTCAATTTTTCAAAATTTTTCAATTTTATAATTTTTCAAAATTTTATAATTTTTCAAAATTTTTCAATTTTCCAAAATTTTTCAATTTTTCAAAAGTTTTCAATTTTTTAAAATTTTACAATTTTTCAACATTTTTCAATTTTTCAAAATTTTTCTATTTTTCAAAATGTATCAATTTTTCAAAATTTTTCAATTTTTCAAAATTTTCTCAATTTTTAAAATTTTTACAATTTTTTAAAAGTTTTCAATTTTTTAAAATTTTTCAATTTTTCAAAATTTTTCAATTTTTCAAAATTTTTCAATTTTTAAAAATTTTTCAATTTTTCAAAATTTTTAATTTTTAAAAATTTTTCAATTTTTCAAAATTTTTCAATTTTTAAAAATTTTTCAATTTTTCAAAATTTTTCAATTTTTCAAAATTTTTCAATTTTTCAAAATTTTTCAATATTTTCTAGATTTTTCAATTTTTCCCAAAATTTTTGTATATTCAAAACATTTTCAATTGTGCAAAATTGTTAATTTATTCTAAAATTTTACGTTTTTATCAAATTTATCAATATTGTAAACGTTACTCTTTTTTTTAATTTTTCACATTTTTCAAAAGCTTCCAATTTTTTCAAATTTTTTAATATTGTGTAATTTTTTCAAAATTTTTAATATTGTGTAATTTTTTCAAAATTTTTAATATTGTGTAATTTTTTCAAAATTTTTAATATTGTGTAATTTTTTCAAAATTTTTAATATTGTGTAATTTTTTCAAAATTTTTAATATTGTGTAATTTTTTCAAAATTTTTAATATTGTGTAATTTTTTCAAAATTTTTAATATTGTGTAATTTTTTCAAAATTTTTCAATTTTTCTAAATATTCAATTGGTCAATTTTTCTAAATATTCAATTTTTCCAAAATTTTTTATTGTTCCAAAAAGATTTCAACTTTTCCAAAATTTTTTCAACTTTTCTAAAATTTTGTAGTTTTTTTCAAATTTTTTCAATAATTTAAACGTTGTTCATTTTTTTTTAATTTTTCACGTGTTTTAGAAGTTCACAATTTGTTGCAATTTTGTCACAATTTTTCTATTTATTAAAATTATTTCAATTGTTTTAAAATTTTTAATTTTTTCTACATTCTTGTATTTTTTTTAAATTCTTCAATTCTATTAAAAATTTTCAATTTTTAAATTTTTTTTTTTTTAAATGTTTTATTTTTCCTAAATTTATCGATTTTTTGAAAATTTTTAAACATTTTTAAAATTTTTCAACATTTTTAAAATTTTTCAAAATTTTCAAAATTTTTTAGTTTTTTCAAAATTTTTCAATTTTTTCAAAATAATTCAATTGTTCAAATTTTTTTGTTTTTTTTTTAATTTTTAAATTTTTTTAAAATTTTTTTATTTATAATATTTTTTAATTTTGTTTTAATTCTTCAAAATTTTAAAAATTATTCATTTCTTTTATAATCTTTCACGTTTTTCAAAATTATTCAATTTTTTCAAAGCATTTTTCGAATGTTTCAAAATTTTTCAATTTTTTAATATATTTTTATTTTTATTTTAATTTTTTAATTCCTGGTAGAAATATTATCGTGGCGCCCACATTCGCTATTACGGCCTTTATAGGCAAACTAGATAGTACTAGAGTGTACAAAACTCGATAAATCCACACAGATCTACATAGTTTTCTCAATAATAATACGTACGCATAAAATCTGTGAGGTTATATGTCATTTATTGAACACAACTTTTATTCTAAAAATTAATGTTAAAAAAAGTTTAACATGCAAGTTTTCAATTATAATACTAAGATAGTATAGTTCTATTCATACTATTTACATATAAGAGTATTCAGAAAGCATATCTAACTTAAGAAATGAAAATTTAGATACAATGTTCCTTGCATATGAAAAACAGTGATCACAAAATAATGTTATTGATTGATGTAGTTGTTTCTTGAAAAGTAATGTATAAATAATAATAATTGTACAAATATGTACTTTATGACATGCTTTATTTAAAAACTAAAATTTTAATTTCAGAACTACAAATAATTTTGTATCCATATGTGAGTTTTTATAATACATAACCTGCTCATCCGTGACAACATTTTCAAGACAAACACATTAGTCGAACACATGTAGACAATAATTTTCTTTATAAGTAACAAATTACTATGTTTTAACTGGCCATAGATGTCAAATGAAAGTGTTTGATTATAAATTAATCACAGTAGGAAATACAAAAATAGAACATATATATAATAAGTCAAATACATTATTTCTTTTTAAAAATAGAAAATTAATCAGTTGATAATAAATGTGTGTGAAAATAGTTTTCCTTACATAAACCATACATATTTTGAAACCAAGCCTGTATTTAGGATGGAACATAATCAAATGTAAGGAAACTAATTTTACATAAACAAAATAAATATATGCACTAATACTTCATATAGTTCTTTGAATATTCAGATTATTTTCTTATTTTAATTGTTTAATATATGTGTGTAACATAATATTGTTATTGAGTTCTTAAATACGGAAACTCGATATATCTAAAATTGGATAACCTTACACTTTAGAGGTTATTTACATTTACTTACATTGGTAATAGGTTAACAATAATAAGTAAATACCTTTAAATCAAAATAATACATAATAAGCTTAATAGATTATGCTTCTGTTTCTTAAAACATAACCTTTAAATGGTTGTTATTGTCATAATTTTGCTTATATAGTTTTATCTGGGCAAATAATATGGGAAACTAGAAGGGTCGACCGTTACACGCCTTTATAGTAACTATCTAGTTTGCCTACATAGATCTTCACAGAGCGAGATTATTCTACATAGATCTATAAAATGGACGGGATAAATTTCTACGAGGGATATTTACAAAAAGAATTGAGTAAAAAAAACATGGCTTTTTTTAGAAAGAAGCATTTTTCATTGTTTATAAAAAATGCCATATCATCCTTGATTTTTTGTAAAAAAAATTTTGAACTTGGCAGATCGAAAGAGTATCACCAACAGCATCGAATATGTACAGAATTATTTTCAAATATCCATAAAAAGACGAATTAGAACGATTTAAAAAGAAAAAAGTTTTCGATTTTTGAGAAACGAAATTTGAGGAGTCATTTTTGAAAAAAGCATAACACATGCAATTTTGATGCTATCGAAAAATCAAAAAATACGTATACGCTTATTTTCCGAGTAGAATAATATACTATAATTTGAGCTGATTCGGAGAGATAGGTGCTGTGTGCCTGCATGATTTGAAGTAAAATCGGTCAAATATTGAAAAATTAAAACAAAAAAAAATATTTTAAAAAATTGAAAAATATTTAAACAATTGAAAAATGTTTTGAAAATATTGAATAATTTTGAAAAACGTGAAAGATTATAAAAGAATTAAATAACTTTTAAAAATTTGAAGAATTGTAAAAAAATTGAAAATTATTGAAAAAATACAAAAATCTTGAATAAATAGAAAAATTTTGAGTAAATAAAAATTTAAAAAAATAATAAAAATTTTGAATAAATTAAAAATGTTGACAAAATTGCAAAGAATTGTAAACTTTTAAAAAACGTGAAAAATTACAAAAAAATAAACAACGTTTAAATTATTGAAAAAATTAAAAAATTATGGGAAAGTTGAAAAAATTTTGGAAAAGTTAAAATTTTTGGAAAAGTTTAAAAATTATGGAAACGTTGAAAAAATAGAAAACTTGAAAAAATGAAAAAAATTGTAAACTTTTAAAAAACGTGAAATGTTTAAAATAATGAACAACGTTTAAAATATTGAAGTATTTGATAAAATTGAAAAATTAAAAAAAAAATTAAAATGTTAAAAAAATTAAAGAATTGAAAAATTAAAAAAAAAATAAATAATTTTAGAAAAATTCAAAAAATTGAAAATTTTGGAAAAATAGATTAACTAAGAAAAAAATGGAAAATTTTGGTAAAATTGAAAAATTTTGAAAAAGTTGAAAAGTTTTTTAAAAATTATACAATTTGGAAAAATTATACATTTTGGAAGAATTTCAAAATTTTAGAAAATAGTTAAATTTTGGAAAAATTAAAAAATTTAGAAAGAAAAATATATTTTAAAAAATTAATAAATTTTGAAACAATTGAAAAATGCTTTGAAAAACGTGAAAGATTTTAAAAGAATTGAACAACATGAAAATTTGAAAAATTTTAAAAAAATTAAACGATTTTGAAATAATTGGAAAATATTGTAACAATTGAAAAATGTTGAAAAAATAGAAAAATTTAGAAACAATTAAAAAACTTTGTAAAAATTTTGGAAAAATTGATAATTTAGAAAAGTTGAAAAATTTGAAAAAATTAAAATATAATAAAAATTTTGAAAAAATTAAGAAATAATAAAAATGTTGAAGAAATTGAAAAATTTTTAAAAAATGGAGAATTTTTTGAAAAAATATTTTTTTGGAAAAATTAAAAAAATTTGGAAAAGATGAAAAACTTTTAAAAAATCGAAAAATGTTGCGAAAATTGAAAAATATTTTGAAAAAATAATATATTTTGAAAAAAATAAAAAATTTTAGATAATAGAAATATTTTGAAAATTAAATAATTATAAAAATTGAACAATTTTGAAAGTTAAAAAATTATAAAACAAGTAAACTTTGACAAAATAAAAAAAATTTTGAAAAATTGAAAAATTTTAGAAAAACGAAAAATTTCGGAAAAATTGAAAAATTTTAGAAAAACGAAAAATTTTGGAAAAATTGAAAAATTTTGAAAAAATTTAGGAATTTTTTGAAAAATTTATACATTTTGGAAGAATTTAAAAATTTTAGAAAATAGATAAATTTTGGAAAAATTTAGAAAAATTAAAAAAATTTGTAAATATTGAAAAATTTTGTAAATATCCCTGGTAGAAATTTATCCCGTCCACTTTATAGATCTATGTAGAATAATCTCGCTCTGTGAAGATCTATGTAGGCAAACTAGATAGTTACTATAAAGGCGTGTAACGGTCGACCCTTCTGGTTTCCCATATTATTTGCCCAGATAAAACTATATAAGCAAAATTATGACAATAACAACCATTTAAAGGTTATGTTTTAAGAAACAGAAGCATAATCTATTAAGCTTATTATGTATTATTTTGATTTAAAGGTATTTACTTATTATTGTTAACCTATTACCAATGTAAGTAAATGTAAATAACCTCTAAAGTGTAAGGTTATCAAATTTTAGATATATCGAGTTTCCGTATTTAAGAACTCAATAACAATATTATGTTACACACACATATTAAACAATCAAAATAAGAAAATAATCTGAATATTCAAAGAACTATATGAAGTATTAGTGCATATATTTATTTTGTTTATGTAAAATTAGTTTCCTTACATTTTATTATGTTCCATCCTAAATACTCGCTTGGTTTCAAAATCTGTATGGTTTATGTAAGGAAAACTATTTTCACACACATTTATTATCAACTGATTAATTTTCTATTTTTAAAAAGAAATAATGTATTTGAGTTATTATATATATGTTCTATTTTTGTATTTCCTACTGTGATTAATTTATAATCAAACACTTTCATTTGACATCTATGGCCAGTTAAAACATAGTAATTTGTTACTTATAAAGAAAATTATTGTCTACATGTGTTCGACTAATGTGTTTGTCTCGAAAATGTTGTCACGGATGAGCAGGTTATGTATTATAAAAACTCACATATGGATACAAAATTATTTGTAGTTCTGAAATTAAAATTTTAGTTTTTAAATAAAGCATGTCATAAAGTACATATTTGTACAATTATTATTATTTATACATTACTTTTCAAGAAACAACTACATCAATCAATAACATTATTTTGTGATCACTGTTTTTCATATGCAAGGAACATTGTATCTAAATTTTCATTTCTTAAGTTAGATATGCTTTCTGACTACTCTTATATGTAAATAGTATGAATAGAACTATACTATCTTAGTATTACAATTGAAAACTTGCATGTTAAACTTTTTTTAACATTAATTTTTAGAATAAAAGTTGTGTTCAATAAATGACATATAACCTCACAGATTTTATACGTACATATTATTATTGAGAAAACTATGTAGATCTGTGTGGATTTATCGAGTTTTGTACACTCTAGTACTATCTAGTTTGCCTATAAAGGCCGTTATAGCGAATGTGGGCGCCACGATAATATTTCTACCAGTGTAGCTAGTCTCAATACCTATATGGTCATATACATGACATTTGGAATATATTTGTTTTTTAAGAGATATAACCGAAATAAGAAAAAAATTTTATGTTCCCCTAAGTATAATGATTATACGTATATAGCAGAGCAAGAATCTGTGCATTAGGCGAATACGTGTACGATTATTTATATATGTGAGTGTGTACATCATAGAGGAGTATAACGCATGGTACTAGAATTCTCCGCAAGGTGGCTAAAACTCATCTTTTGCTATCACGTAGATAATGTTAGTTATTTTAGCTTATTTAAGGAACCCGGTCTAGTTATCTTAATATATATAGTATTACTTATACATACTATGATTTCTCTTGAATTATGGCTGAAATTTATTAAACAAAGAGGCGCAAGTGTCCAAACTTTTTTGGATCACACAAAAAAACGTATATGATGCCACTGTTAAATTTAGAAAATTGGAGAATTTAGCAGAACTTTTTCGACGAAGTTTTCCTAATAAAGCAGTGCAGAGTTCGGATTATGTATGCTTCAATTGTTATGAACGCGTTAAAAATATTAAACCAAAGGAAATAATTGATGCGATTCATTCAGACAATTATACTGACTTGGACAGTGATACTGAAGACCATGATTTTCGAGCTAGCACCTCAGAGCGGATTGAGCATTTAAACGAAACCTTAATTTCAAGTTCTTTTGGTAATGTTTCGCCACTTAAAAGGAAGAGAGGTATTGATGATTCATCTGTACAAAGATACATTATTAGAAACAAATCTGAACTAGTATCTTCATTCTCATCTGCAACTAGCTCAAAATTGTCAGAAGCATACAATGTTTGCATTGATGAATCACATGATGATTTGACTCAATTCTTCTGCAATGAATGGCTCAATAACTTGCGAGTAGCGCTTGAAAATTGTGACAGTATCAATGAGAAAAATAGAATTTTAATGTTGCTTCCTTCGTCATTAACAAATTCTAGTATTTTATCAGCATTTCCCGAAGTAACTGTTTATATGATTGACAAAGCAAGAATGCTTGTAAAATCTAAGGGAATATATTCTGAACCTGACGCGTATACTGGTCATCCATTGGACGAAAAGTCTACAAAAATTGCCATGGAATATTTTCTAAACGATGACTTTAACTGTACACGTCAAAGCCCTAATAAATGTGATGTTGTGACTGTTCAACAAAATGGAAAAAAAGAAAAAAAAATAAAACCTTTTTTTTGACACGCAGTTTAAAAGAGGCGTATAAACTATGTTCTATCCAGATATAAAGTCAACGCTGGCGCAGAAGGGTCATTTTAATGAAATTATAAAACTATATGTAATCAAATGTTTGCAAGCTCAGGTTTATAATTATATTAAAAAGACTCTTTTCACTCAGCGTTGACTTGATATCTGAATAAAACATAAGAATATTATAAGGTTCTTTCGAAAAAATTTTATTTAAATTTATTTTAAGTGAATTTTCATAATCAAAAAGGCCTACATAATGGTTTAGGTAAAATTGCAAAAGATTGCTTCAAGTAGTTTAAAAGAAAATAGAGTCAATGAAACTTTCAAGTTACCCATACACAAACATTTATTTATTTGAAAGTAACACATAACTTTCTAAAAAGTAAAATCTTGGCAAGTATAAGTTTCGTTATTACCCACAATATAAATTAAAAGAAATACGCTACAATTAAAATAGTAAACATAAACTAATATTCTATTTTTAAAATATTTCTATTTTTTCGAGAATAGTAAGAATACATTTCCGTCTCTGGAAAAGTTGTGAAATCTATAAAAAATACCTTTCTAAAAAGTAAAATCTTGGCAAGTATATGTTTCATTATTACCCACAATATAAATTAAAAGAAATATGTTATTACCAAAATAAGACGTTCAATTATGAATTTCATGAATATGCTACAATTAAAATAGTAAACTTAAACTAATATTCTATTTAAAAAATAATATAGTTTAAAATATTTCCAGTTTTTACTAATTCTGATAATCTCAAATGAACGCTAAAGAATTATGGATTAATAAATTGGCAAGTATTGTATTTTTATTTGTATATCAATTTCCTTCTTTTATTAATTAGTATGAAGTATACAAATTATTTAAAAAATATTAAAGTTTAAAATATTTTTATTTTTTACTAATTCCTATAATCTGAAATAAACGCTAAAGAAATTAATTAAATCGATTAATAAATTGGCAAGTATTATATTTTTATTTGTAAATCAATGTCATTTTTTTTATGAATTAGTATGAAGTATAAATATTAATAATACCTTTCAAATTTAATATTGTAAGACACTAAATTTGACATAAATACATGTTGATAAGGAATAGGTCAAAAAGTCGAACCTCAAACACTGATCTATAATACTCTCGCTACATTACACTCGCGTTATATGTAGTGCTCATATGGCAATTCATGTCTATTATAGGTAAGCTAACTGATACTTTTTGAAAACAAGCCAATATAATATTACGGACATAGTTATATCTCGAAGTTAAAGAGACCGTCAATGCACTATATTTTATATTGAACTACAGTTAAACCTGGAACATTTCTCGAGTTTGGGAAAAATAACCTCGAACAGTGCCGAAGTTACCTAAGGTTCGTAGCAATTTAACGACGGCAGCTAGTCAGAGCCCTAGATAAGGTATAAACTGTTTGTCCGTAATATTATATTGGCTCGTTTTCAAAAAGTATCAGTTAGCTTACCTACGAGGGTAGTTCAATAAGTCTTTAGAATGACCAACAGATGGCGCGCGAATCGCTCCAAATCATCTGTTTTCAGTCAGCACCACTCCCGACTAGATATATGGTGCAGTCACAGTCCACATCTTCTGAGTTTACGTGTTTTTATAACCAATTGAAAAAAAAAAAATTGCTTGTTAAGAAAAATGGAAAAAAACGAGTTCAGAGCGGTAATTAAACATTTTCATTTAAAGGGTTTAACTCCATATGAGATAAAAAATGAATTGGACTCAGTTCATGGCACATCTGCCCCTGCCTTAGCAACGGTTTATAACTGGGTAAATGAATTTAAGCGTGGTCGTACATCAATAAGTGACGAACCACGTTCAGGACGGCCCGTAGAAGCAACTACTCCCGAAATCATCAATAAAATCCACGATATGGTGTTGAAGGATAGAAGATTAAAAGTGAGTGAGTTAGCTGAGGCCACAAGGATATCTATAGGTGCAGTTGTTTCAATTCTACATGAAAAATTAGGCATGAAAAAGCTATCGGCAAGATGGGTGCCGCGTTTGCTCTCAGCTGAGAATAAACGCAATAGAGTGGTCACCTCTGAGGCTCTTTTGGCGCGCATAAGTCGGAATCCTGAGGAATTTTTTCGTCGATTTGTGACTGTGGATGAAACATGGATACACCACTACACTCCTGAGACAAAGGAACAATCCAAACAGTGGATTTCCACAGGCGAACCAGCTCCAAAGAAGGCAAAGACCGTAAAGTCAGCTGGTAAGGTTATGGCTACAGTTTTTTGGGATGCACGTGGAATTATACTTATTGACTACTTGGAAAAGGGTAAAACAATTACTGGTGAGTATTATGCATCATTATTAGAGCAGCTGAAAGAATAAATTAAAAAAAAACGACCACATTTGGCGAGAAAAAGAATTCTCTTTCATCACGACAACGCCCGAGTTCACACATGCTTCGTTTCAATGGCTAAAATTGAAGAACTAAAATTCGAATTGGTCGAACACCCACCGTATTCACCAGATTTAGCCCCCAGTGACTTTTTCTTATTTCCAAACTTGAAAAAATGGCTCGGTGGACAGAGATTTACGGACAACGAAGACGTCATTGCCTCTGTAAATGCTTATTTTGAGGAACTTCCGAAAACGCACTTTTCTGAAGGATTAAAAAAACTTAAAAAGCGATTGACCAAGTGTATAGAGCTCCAAGGAGATTATGTTGAAAAATAAAAAAAAATTTACCCAAAAAAAATTGTTTTTATACTTTATTCTAAAGACTTATTGAACTACCCTCGTATAATAGACATGAATTGCCATATGAGCACTACATATAACGCGAGTGTAATGTAGCGAGAGTATTATAGATCAGTGTTTGAGGTTCGACTTTTTGACCTATTTCTTATCAACATGTATTTATGTCAAATTTAATGTCTTACAATATTAAATTTGAAAGGTATTATTAATATTTATACTTCATACTAATTCATAAAAAAATGACATTGATTTACAAATAAAAATACAATACTTGCCAATTTATTAATCCATTTGATTAATTTCTTTAGCGTTCATTTGAGATTATCAGAATTAGTAAAAAATGTAAATATTTTAAACTATATTATTTTTTAAATAGAATATTAGTTTAAGTTTACTATTTTAATTGTAGCGTATTCATGAAATTCATAATTGAACGTCTTATTTTTCTAATAACATATTTCTTTTAATTTATATTGTGGGTAATAATGAAACATATACTTGCCAAGATTTTACTTTTTAGAAAGGTATTTTTTATAGATTTCAAAACTTTTCCAGAGACGGAAATGTATTCTTACTATTCTCGAAAAAATAGAAATATTTTAAAAATAGAATATTAGTTTATGTTTACTATTTTAATTGTAGCGTATTTCTTTTAATTTATATTGTGGGTAATAACGAAACTTATACTTGCCAAGATTTTACTTTTTAGAAAGTTATGTGTTACTTTCAGATAAATAAATGTTTGTGTATCGGTAAATTGAAAGTTTCATTGACTCCATTTTCTTTTAAATTACTTGAAATAATCTTTTGCAATTTTACCTAAACCATTACATAGCCCTATTTGATTATGAAAATTCACTTAAAATAAATTTAAATAAAATTCTTTCGAAAAAACCTTATAGTATTCTCATGTTTTATTCAGATATCAAGTTAACGCTGGGTGAAAATAGTCTTTTTAATGTAATAAAAACGTGAGCTTGCAAACATTTGATTAATTATAGTTTTTTAATTTCATTCAAATGACCCTTCTGAGCCAGCGTTGACTTTAGATCTGGATAAAACATGAGTATATTATGTGTTACTTTCAAATAAATAAATGATTTTGTATGGGTAACTTGAAAGTTTCATTGACTCCATTTTCTTTTAAACTACTTGAAATAATCTTTTGCAATTTTACCTAAACCATTATGTAGCCCTATTTGATTATGAAAATTCACTTAAAATAAATTAAAAAATTTTTTTTTCGAAAGAACCTTATAATATTCTCATGTTTTATTCAGATATCAAGTCAACGCTTACTGAAAATAGTCTTTTTAATATAATTATAAACCTGAGCTTGCAAACATTTGATTAATTATAGTTTTGTAATTTCATTAAAATGACCCTTCTGAGCCAGTGTTGACTTTATATCTGGATAGAACATGAGTATGTTATATGTTACTTTAAAATAATCCTTTAAACACAAGAAGCACTTACACGAGTACAAAGATTCACAAAGACCCTCAACAATAACAAAAATTTGGGTTAAAAAACAGTAGTACATCTATTGGAGTATTTAATATTTAACAGATGCTTTTGTGACGCAGCAACTTGATTAGAGAACTTGATTTGTATTCAAACTTCACTGGCTGTTTATTTTACCTTTAGAGTATAATTGCTTGAGATATCAAGAAAATACAGAATCTTAGCATTTTACCTTATACCTCGCTATAACAAGCAGTTTACAGTAAAACTGAGTAATATCCTTTAAACACAAGAAGCACTTACACTAGTACAAAGATTCACAAACACCCTTGTCAATAACAAAAATTTGTGTTAAAAAACAGTACATCTATTGGAGTATTAAATATTTAACAGATGCTTCTGGGATACACCAACTTGATTGGAGAACTTGATTTGTATTATATTTACATCATGACAACATCAGAGTGGATATTCAATTACTGCATCCACATGATTGTGTGGTATTTTTCTGGTGCATAGTGGCGTGTGCCCTGTATGTTTATGATCAATCAGCAGATGACTTTGTATATCCCCGATGATGATTACACACAAGCACATAAATACTTGTTACGAAGAAGTAGCACACCACAAGTATAACAAAAATTTTATCTAATAATTCTTCGTTGAATGCAATTATCACAGCTAATTGCTGTATATGCATTTTAACAATGACTTTACCTATAAGCGTGGCACCAAAGAAATTCCAACCATATTTCTGAGCAAAACAACTTTACTTGATGACTTCATTATTTCAGTAATGCTCGTTTCATCTTGTTTATTCCTTGTGAGTTTCAAGGGGGCAACATACTCAAAGGCAGAGAAGACGTCCTTAATTGTTCCTTTTTGTGTACTATACTATTCTACCTCTTCTTTTACTAGTCTTCTTTACTTGCAATGCTAGACATTCCCTGCTCTTTCTTTCCAAGTTCCTGACCCTCTTTAAATTCATACTTTGCCACGATTTTTGCTGCAAAAGAAGACGTTGTGTATCCTTGATGATTTAGATTCTGTCAAGGAAATGGTATCGGTACAACTTCTGGTGTAGCCTCCTGCAGAAATGGAGCGATGGTAATACCTGATCCAGTACTCCTGAATGTTGTGCGTTCTTCATCTCTTTCTACAGAATTCACTGTTAGTCTTTTTCTTTATCTTCTCTCTTACCATGTAAAACTGCAGCTTTTTTCAACTACACTTGGGATTTTCTTTATCTTCTCTCTTACCATGTAAAACTGCAGCTTTTTCCACCTACACTTGGGATTGCAATAATTTAATTCCACATGACCGTCTTGCCACTTTTTCGGACGTACGATATTTTTCGAAATCGTTGTACAGAGATTTCATCACGTAATAAAAACAAATCACGTAAAAACAACCCGTTTTATTTTAATAATACAAATGACACAAACGCGTCCTTCATCCTTCAACATTTGATTTTGATAATAGGTTAGAAGATTTTGTGGTTGTCGTCTGCACTGTCTTGAGGCACTATATATATATATATATATATATATATATATATATATATATATATATATAGTCTGTATGTGTGTATATGTGTATTATACATATGATATGTGTATATTATATACATATGAGTAGAGAAAACGGAAGTCACATATATATGATTAGCGAAAACGGAAATGCGGAGAACAAAATGAAAAGAAAAAATTTGAGCAAATATATTATGCTTTATATCTTTAATTAGATGAATCTTTTTTAACAGAAACTTTTTTTACGTGTTAGACTAAATTATTATCTCTTAAAACAGTGTCAATAGACTGCACATAAGTCAATCAGTGTTTAGATATTGATATTTAAAGATTTTGACGAGGTTAAAAAGGCACAATTAGACGTATAAAAGGCGACGGTGCGCCCTTCGGCTTCGTATCGTACCGACGGTACTTATACGTGCCAGCGGGCGCTGCCGCGCCCCTTGATTCAAACAAGAAAACCCAGACATAAAAATCGGTATAACAAAGTTTTATACATTAAAACGAAAGTTTGTTATGTTGAGCCCGTCGAAGGAAGTGTGTCTGTGCATTTACTGTGTAAATTTTGATTTATACGTTAATAGTCTAAATAATTTCCTAGGAGGCAAACATTCAGACCTCGATAGAGTTCCTGCTACACTTTTATCGGCAATTGTTTGCTTCAATTTGTCCGATAAGTGTCTTTTTCAAGAATGTACTTTATGCCTAGGTTCTGAAAATATCAACCTAAGTTTGTTTGAATTAGAGACAACTAATGAACATGAGGAGATTGTTTTTGCTATGTGGGAAAATGGCCATCTTGTGAAGAAAAGATTAACAATCTCCAATTTTTTTAGCGATCTTTCTTCGTGGACAGTCAAAACAAGCGTTCATTTAAATATTAAAAATATACAAAGAAAAGCTATAAAAGAAGCGAAAGAAATAGCTGCAGCTAACTCAGGTCATCTAGTACTGCATGGTGATTTTGCTGAAAATTGGGCAGTGATAAACAGTAACCCTATTCAAGGTACTCACTGGGTTAATCAACAGGTCTATATTTTAACAGCAGTTTGTTATCAAGGAAAACTAACAAAAACTTTTGCTGTCATCAGTGATGATAGAAAACACGATTCTGCCCATGCCTTGTTAGCAATGGAAAAAATAATTGATTCGATGAAAAATGATTCAACCGATTTAATAGATCAAATATCGATATAACAGATGGAGCAGCAAGCCACTTTAAAAATCGATTTCAATTGTATGAAATGAAAAATGCTTCTATCAATAAAAAACAGGTTGTTTTCAGCTACTGGTCACGGGAAAGGTACATGTGATGGTGTTGGCGGACTAGTCAAACACTATGCAACTAGACATAATCTTCAGAACAGTCGTATTGAATACAAGATGCCAATGCTTTTGTAACAAAAGTTCAATCTTATACTAATAATATTAAACTAATCTTACTACCAAAAGAAGATATTGAAGTTTTTAGACAAAATAAAATAAAAGAGTGGCTTAAGGTTCCTAAATATAACGGCATTCAGAAAACCCATGTATGGAAAGTAAATGTAGGTAAAAAGAAAAAATCTTATACAGGTCGAACTGCTCTTTATTCTTTAACAAAATTGTTAAATAAAGAGAAACAGAATAAGAAGAAAATCAACTCAAAGAATCGTGTTAGCAGGAAAGTTAGAAAAAGCAATAAAATGTCTAAAAATCATAAAAAAGGGAAAAATACGTAGGATTTTTTCTTGCACGACAGTGCTATGGGGAACATAAAATATTTTTCTTATTTCGTTTATATCTCTTAAAAAACAAAAATATTCCAAATGTCATGTATATGACCATATAGGTATTGAGACTAGCTATCTATAAAAAAAAATTGAGTCAAAAAAAAGATGGCTTTTTTGAGAAAAAAGCATTTTTCATTGTTTATAAAAAATGCCATATCATCCTTGATTTTTTGTAAAAAAATTTTTGAACTTGGCAGATCGAAAGAGTATCACCAACAGCATCGAATATGTACAGAATTATTTTCAAATATCCATAAAAAGACGAATTAGAACGATTTAAAAAGAAAAAAGTTTTCAATTTTTGAGAAACGAAATGTGAGGAGTCATTTTTTAAAAAAGCATAACACATGTAATTTTGATGCTATCGAAAAATAAAAAAAATACGTATACGCTTATTTTTCGAGTAGAATAATATACTATAATTTGTGCTGATTCAGAGAGATAGGTGCTGTCGGCCCTCATGATTTGAGATGAAATCGGTCATTTACAAAATTTTTTATTTTTCTAAATTTTTCAATTTTTCTAAATTTTTCAATTTTTCTAAAATATATCTATTATCTAAAATTTTTAAATTCTTCATAAATGTATAATTTTTCCAAAAAATTCTTCAATTTTTTCTAAATTTTTCAACTTTTCCAAAATATTTCTATTTTGTAAAATTTTTTAATTCTTCCAAAATGTATAATTTTTCCAAATTATATTATTTTTTCAAAAACTTTTCAATTTTTTCAAAAACTTTTCAATTTTTTCAAAAATTTTCAATTTTTCTAGAATTTTTCAAAAATTTTTCAATTTTTCAAAAATTTTTCAATTTTTCAAAAATTTTTCAATTTTTCAAAAATTTTTCAATTTTTCAAAAATTTTTCAATTTTTCAAAAATTTTTCAATTTTTCAAAAATTTTTCAATTTTTCAAAAATTTTTCAATTTTTCAAAAATTTTTCAATTTTTCAAAAATTTTTCAATTTTTCAAAAATTTTTCAATTTTTTAAAAATTTTTCAATTTTTCAATTTTTTAAAAATTTTCCAGTTGTTTCAAAGTTAATCTACTTTTTCAAAATTTTTAATTTTTTTTTTATTTTTCAATTTTGTTATTTTTAGAAAATTTTTAATTTTTTTTTTAATTTTTCAATTTTATAATTTTTCTAAAAATTTTATTTTTTTTTTAATTTTCCAATTTTATCAAATACTTCAATATTTTAAAGGATGTTCATTTTTTACAAATATTTCACGTTTTTCAAAAGTTTCCGAACTACAATTATCCATATCCGATTAAAAAAAAAACATAATGGAGGAGTTTTTAAATTTTTTACCATTTTTTAAAGTAAATTATTTTTAAAAAATAAGTAAATATTAAGCAATAATTATTATTTTAGTTCGAACTATAGCTATACATGTGTAAAATATGCCCCAAAATTTTCAGCTTGATCGGTTCAATGTTTAGGATGTCAAGAAAGTCGAAAAACGTTGTTTTAAGAAAAACGCGATTTACTTTTTTTTCTTGATAATATGATGTTTCTTCCGTATTTAAAAAAAAAGGTTCTTACCCTCAATCAGCGATGCCTACTCTATATATTAATCTTTCAGCTTCGTCGTAATATTGGTTTTCCTCCATTCGAGCATTTCGGATACCCACCCTTTGCTCCTTAGAAGCTTCTCCGCTGCGCCGAGCGGAAGTCAAAATACTCGCTTCGTCTTGTTTCCGCGTGAGATTGTGAACTTCGATGCCAACTGAGACACCAATAGTTTCCATTATTTTCATAAAGGTTGAAATCCTTTATTAAATGTGCATGCAGCACAATATGCAGCAATCTCAATAATTTTTCTGCCCGCACACATATGCTTCGGGCAGACTTTTCTTTCCATTCATCTTACACGTTTTAACAGCACTGAGCAGCTACCCAAAATTTATAAAGAGGGGACGGAGAAGCAGATATTCAATGCAGCCGTACGCTTGACGCGCAAAGTGTACGTCCAGAGCACTCGAGACCCTTCCAGTATTTCGCATTTTTCGACCGGTTCTCGAACTTTGTCATAGAAATTTTAGTTTCTATAGCATTTCTACATATAATTACTACAAGAATCTGTGGTTTTTGAAAAATCGATTTTTTGACAAAAAAATGGTAGACAGACCCCTTAAAGGTAAGCATGAATAATCTAAACAGATCGATACAACAACAACACTACACTAGTCCTCGTTTCTGCAGCTCGTTCGACGGGATTCTTAAGAGTCTCGCTTGCTCTCTCAGCGAAGGAGTAGGGGAACTATAGCGATTCGCCGTGACTATGCTCATGGAGGGACAGACCCGCGCAGGTGTCAGCATTTGCCGTCATCTTGCAACTTATAACCTTACCGACGGCAGACAACTGCGGTTATCGGTCGGTGAGGTGGATTCTCTCACACTTATACGCACACTCACAAAAGTAAAATAACTTGCGGGAAACGTCCGGGCACGCGTGCAGGTTCGGACATGCGAGCTCGAGGTCGGCAGGTGCTGCGATCTCGTGGGTGATGTCTCCACGGTCTGATGGCGTCTCGGTGGCCAGGTGGTACTTCCAGCGGCTGGGTGGGGGAATCCAGAAGCACCATGCCGGTTCTGGTCCACCTGGGTGATTTCGAGAGGGGACCCAGAAAACCTAAGCCGGTTTTCAGCACAAGTGGGCCAGAAACCCCCCTAAGCCGCTTCCAGCCCACCTGTGTTGGGCTAGAACCGGCTTAGCTTATCTACTTATATATAAGATTTGTCTCTATATAACTATTCATAGTTCTATATAATTATATATAATTATATATAATCATATATCATTGTACATAAATAGATATAACTATATACAATTATACAGAATTATATACAGAGAAAACTTATATATATAACCATATATAATCATATATACAGGGTGTCAATTAAGTCCCGGGACGGCTGAATATTTTCTAAAGTACTGCTTTTCTGGAAGAGGTCAAGGTCATTCCTTAAGTAACTTTGAACAAGGAACCCAACGGTGACCTTGGATTTGACCTTGAACCTCATTTTCAAGGTTATTTTGAGGTCAGCCTCATTTTTTCAAACGGGAACCCCTATTTTTTATAGCGGAATCGGAAAGAGTGGAAAATTTTACATCCGGATATGTATTGAGGTATGGGGTTGAGGTAACCCCTAGAGGTCAAATAGAGGTCAAATAATGACTTCTTAAAAATCTCGCGAGTTCAGTGGTAAAACAAAACAAACAAAGGTCATACCCTAGGTAAATCTTTACGGGGTACCCGACGGTAACCTTGGATTTGACCTTGAACCTCATTTTCAAGGTTGTTTCGAGGTCGACCTCATATTTTCAAATGGAAACCCTTATTTTTGATACCGGATTCGGAAGGAGCGAGAAATTTCAAGTATGGATGTGTTGAACAAGGGATGCAATTGTGACCTTCAATTTGACTTTGAACTTGACTTTGAACGTCATTTGAAGGTCAACTGGTTTTTTAATCGGAATTCCCAGTAATAATACCGGAAACCGATAGAGCGAGAAATTTTACATTCAGTCCTTATTCTCACTTTTAGCGTTACCCAGAAATAACGACGTGGACGTAGTACGATCTTTTTCCTTTGGGGTGCTTGATTAACGTGAGTCCCCTTGCCTCTCCCTTAGAGGTCCAAAGTTTAATGGCAATAACATCTTGGATTTGAAGAAAATGAAATTTCGGTAGTAGATTCTAACTCAGCGACCCCAAAAATCCCCGAGTACTCATTTCCAGACATAAATGTGCTGTTCCCAAGATTTTCATCCGCCATCTTGAATTCGCCATTTTGGATTTGGAAAAATCGAAATTTTAGTAGTAGATTCTAACTCAGCGACCCCAAAAACCCCCAAGTAAAATATCTCAAGACAGAATAGTCACTTAAAAGGAATGTTTACAAAAGAAAATGATTGTTAGATAAAATAAACGTTTGTTAAAATTGTTTCCAAACTCATTTCAAGTTTGTACATAGGTAAAGACAAAGATTGATGTCAGGAATTTATCATTACAGTTTATGAGTTAGCTGTTCCTGAATTTAAGGACTCTTGCTAATTAAGCATTTAAAAAAAACAGAATTTATTAGATATTTTGCGTTGTTCCTGGATTGTACTTTCGGCTGATAGTTTTCGAACAAAATAAGTTTTAGAGTTCAAATTGGTAGTTCAAATTCGTAGGTATTTAAGTACTCACAATTTATTTTATATAATAATTCCTTTTGGAAAAACTCGTTTTCCTTTGCAACTGATAAGTTTTTCTTTTGGTTTCAATTTGTGTACTATTCTTATCTAATTAAAAAAATGGCGTATGCTAAACTTTCGGAGCGTGAACGGATAAGTTTGTTGATGATGCGTGGTTGGGTAGATCGAGTTCGATCTTACCTTGAAGTGCGCACACTGTTCAATAACAATTTCCGTAATCAAGATGGACAAACGCCTATTTCAAAATCTACAGTCGAAAGGACTGTACGGCGCTTCGCAAAATTTGGGACTATTAGTGATCTTCAGAGAACTGGTCGCCCAACATCTGTTGCAACTGAGGAGAAGCAGATTGAAATTGCTCAAGCGTTTATTGAAAATCCGCATCTCAGTTTACATAGAGCTGGGCATGAGCATGACGTTTCTCATGAATGCGTACGAAAAATTCTGAAAAGCATTCATTTTCATCCTTATAAAATCCATTTGGTACAGGAGCTTAATGAAGATGATCCGGATCGTCGGCTCGAGTTTTGCGAAACGATTATGAATAGAATAGACGCAGAGCCTAATTTTTTATACAATATAGTTTTTTCGGATGAGGCTACTTTCACTTTAAATGGTGAGGTTAATAGACAAAATTGCAGATATTGGTCTGATTCAAATCCTGCATGGATGTTGGAAAACCACACACAATATCCACAAAAGGTGAATGTGTGGGCTGGTATCTTTAACGATACTCTCGTAGGCCCTTTCTTTATCGACGGTAATCTCACTGCAGCTTTATACGATCAGTTACTAAGGGATCAAATAATACCACGAATTAGAGAGATAGCAGGTGATGATCACGATGTAACTTGGTTTCAGCAGGATGGAGCAGCCGCTCATTTTGGTCGAGACGTTCGAGCATATTTGGATGTTCAGTTTCCTCGTAGATGGATTGGAAGGAGGGGTGAAATCGAGTGACCGGCTAGATCTCCGGATCTGACACCACTCGATTACTTTCTCTGGGGTTACCTCAAGAGTAAAGTTTATGCCACTAAACCAAACAATTTAGAGGATCTGCGCAATCGGATTATGCAAGAGGCTGCTAGAATTGATAGAGCAATGATTCGCGATGCTGTTACTCATTCCTACAATCGTCTAGCTTTCTGTCAAGAAGTTGAAAGTTTTCAGTTTGAGCATCTCCGTTAAACTTTGAACCTTTGAGTGAGAGGCAAGGGGACTCACGTTAATCAAGCACCCCAATCGTGAGAGGCAAGGGGACTCACGTTACTCAAGCACCCCAATCGTGAGAGGCAAGGGGACTCACGTTAATCAAGCACCCCAAAGGAAACAGATCTTACTACGTCCACGTCGTTCTTTCTGGGTAACGCTAAAAGTGAGAATAAGGACTGAATGTAAAATTTTTCGCTCTATCGGTTTCCGGTATTATTACTGGGATTTCCGATTAAAAAAACCAGTTGACCTTCAAATGACCTTCAAGGTCAAGTCCAAAGTCAAATTGAAGGTCACAATTACATCCCTTGTTCAACACATCCATACTTGAAATTTCTCGCTCCTTCCGAATCCGGTATCAAAAATAAGGGTTTCCATTTGAAAATATGAGGTCGAACTCGAAACAACCTTGAAAATGAGGTTCAAGGTCAAATCCAAGGTCACCGTTGGGTACCCCGTAAAGATTTACCTAGGGTATGACCTTTGTTTGTTTTGTTTTACCACTGAACTCGCGAGATTTTTAAGAAGTCATTATTTGACATCTATTTGACCTCTAGGGGGGATACCTCAATCCCATACCTCAATACATATCCGAATGTAAAATTTTCCGCTCTTTCCGATTCCGCTATAAAAAATAGGGGTTCCCGTTTGAAAAAAATGTGGTTGACCTGAAATTAACCTTGAAAATGAGGTTCAAGGTCAAATCCAAGGTCACCGTTGAGTTCCTTGTTCAAAGTTACTTATGGAATGACCTTGACCTCTTCCAGAAAAGCAGTACTTTAGAAAATATTCAGCCGTCCCGGGACTTAATTGACACCCTGTATATTTATATATCAAGGGGCGCGATAGCGCCCGCTGGCACGTATAAGTACCCACGGTACGATACGAAGCCGAAAGGCGCACCGTCGCCTTTTATGCGTCTAATTGTGCCTTTTTAACCTCTTCAAAATCTTTAAATATCAGTATCTAAACACTGATTGACTTATGTGGAGTCTATTTACACTGTTTTAAGAGATAATAATTTAGTCTATCACGTAAAAAAAGTTTCTGTTAAAAAAGATTCATCTAATTAAAGATATAAAGCATAATATATTTGCTCAAATTTTTTCTTTTCATTTTGTTCTCCGCATTTCCGTTTTCTCTAATCATATATATGTGACTTCCGTTTTCTCTACTCATATGTATATAATATACACATATCATATGTATAATATACATATACACACATGCAGACCATATATATATATATATATATATATATATATATATATAGTGCCTGCAGACAGTGCAGACGACAACCACAAAATCTTCTAACCTGTTATCAAAATCAAATGTTGAAGGATGAAGGATGCGTTTATGTCATTTGTATTATTAAAATAAAACGGGTTGTTTTTACGTGATTTGTTTTTATTACGTGATGAAATCTCTGTACAACGATTTCGAAAAATATCGTACGTCCGAAGAAGTGGCAAGACGGTCAGGTGGAATAAGATTATTGCAATCCCAAGCGTAGTTGGAAAAAGCTGCAGTTTTACATGGTAAGTTTTTTAAGTGAATTTTCATAATCAAATAGGGCTACATAATGGTTTAGGTAAAATTGCAAAAGATTACTTCAAGTAGTTTAAAAGAAAACGGAGTCAATGAAACTTTCAAGTTACCCATACACAAACATTTATTTATTTGAAAGTAACACATAATATACTCATGTTCTATCCAGATATAAAGTCAACGTTGGCTCAGAAGGGTCATTTTAATGAAATTATAAAACTATAATTAATCAAATGTTTGCAAGCTCAGGATTATAATTACATTAAAAAGACTCTTTTCACTCAGCGTTGACTTGATATCTGAATAAAACATGAGAATATTATAAGGTTCTTTCAAAGGAATTTTTTTTAAATTTATTTTAAGTGAATTTTCATAATCAAATAGGGCTATGTAATGGTTTAGGTAAAATTGCAAAAGATTATTTCAAGTAATTTAAAAGAAAATGGAGTCAATGAAACTTTCAAGTTACCCATATACAAACATTTATTTATTTGAAAGTAATACATAATATACTCATGTTCTATCCAGATATAAAGTCAAGGCTGGCTCAGAAGGGTCATTTTAATGAAATTACAAAACTATAATTAATCAAATGTTTGCAAGCTCAGGTTTATAATTACATTAAAAAGACTCTTTTCACCCAGCGTTAACTTGATATCTGAATAAAACATGAGAATACTATAAGGTTCTTTCGAAGGAATTTTATTTAAATTTATTTTAAGTGAATTTTCATAATCAAAAAGGCCTACATAATGGTTTAGGTAAAATTGCAAAAGATTACTTCAAGTAGTTTAAAAGAAAATAGAGTCAATGAAACTTTCAAGTTACCCATACACAAATATTTATTTATTTAAGAGTAACACATAATATACTCATGTTTTATCCAGATCTAAATTCAACGCTGGCTCAGAAGGGTCATTTTAATGAAATTATAAAACTATAATTAATCAAATGTTTGCAAGCTCAGGTTTATAATTACATTAAAAAGACTCTTTTCACTCAGCGTTGACTTGATATCTGAATAAAACATGAGAATATTATAAGGTTCTTTCAAAGGAATTTTTTTTAAATTTATTTTAAGTGAATTTTCATAATCAAATAGGGCTATGTAATGGTTTAGGTAAAATTGCAAAAGATTACTTCAAGTAGTTTAAAAGAAAATGGAGTCAATGAAACTTTCAAGTTACCCATACACAAACATTTATTTATTTATAAGTAAAACATAATATACTCATGTTCTATCCAGATATAAAGTCAACGCTGGCTCAGAAGGGTCATTTTAATGAAATTATAAAACTATCATTAATCAAATGTTTGCAAGCTCAGGTTTATAATTATATTAAAAAGACTCTTTTCACTCAGCGTTGACTTGATATCTGAATAAAACATGAGAATATTATAAGGTTCTTTCGAAAAAAATTTTTTAAAATTTATTTTAAGTGAATTTTTATAATCAAATAGGGCTATATAATGGTTTAGGTAAAATTGCAAAAGATTACTTCAAGTAGTTTAAAAGAAAATGGAGTCAATGAAACTTTCAAGTTACCCATACACAAACATTTACTTATTTGAAAGTAACACATAACTTTCTAAAAAGTATAATCTTGGCAAGTATAAGTTTCGTTATTACCCACAATATAAATTAAAAGAAATACGCTACAATTAAAATAGTAAACATAAACTAATATTCTATTTTTAAAATATTTCTATTTTTTCGAGAATAGTAAGAATACATTTCCGTCTCTGGAAAAGTTGTGAAATCTATAAAAAATACCTTTCTAAAAAGTAAAATCTTGGCAAGCATAAGTTACTCTTGCATGCTATCCTTGCTTGTATAGCCTTCGGACTCATGGGCCCCGCCACTCTCCGCGATCAAATAAACTGAGCCTAGCCGGAGCCCACTCATTTCTGTGCGCGAACAACTCTCGACCCTTCCGTAGTAAGAGGGGCGGAAAACGCAATATTATTCAAAAAGAAATTAGTTTTCGCCCGGAGGCGAGATATGTTCGTCATAACATATATATATATATATATATATATATATATATATATATATATATATATATATATATATATATATATTTATATATAATTATATAAAGTTAGGTGTATATAATTTTCTATAAAAAATACCTTTCTAAAAAGTAAAATCTTGGCAAGTATAAGTTTCATTATTACTCACAATATAAATTAAAAGAAATATGTTATTTTCAAAATAAGACGTTCAATTATGAATTTCATGAATACGCTACAATCAAAATAGTAAACTTAAACTAATATTCTATTTAAAAAATAATGTAGTTTAAAATATTTCCATTTTTTACTAATTCTGATAATCTCAAATGAACGCTAAGGAAATTAATGAAATGGATTAATCAATTGGCAAGTATTGTATTTTTATTTGTATATCAATTTCCTTCTTTTATTAATTAGTATGAAGTATACAAATTATATAAAAAATATTATAGTTTAAAATATTTCTATTTTTTACTAATTCCGATAATCTGAAATAAACGCTAAAGAAATTAATTAAATCGATTAATAAATTGGCAAGTATTATATTTTTATTTGTAACTCAATGTCATTTTTGTATGAATTAGTATAAAGTATACAAATGAATAATACCTTTCAAATTTAATATTGTAAGACATTAAATTTGACATAAATACATGTTGATAAGAAATAGGTCAAAAAGTCGAACCTCAAACACTGATCTATAATACTCTCGCTACATTACACTCGCGTTACATGTAGTGCGCATATGGAAATTAATTTCTATTATAGGTAAGCTAACTGATACTTTTTGAAATCAAGCCAATATAATATTACGGACAAACAGTTTATACCTTATCTAGGGCTCTGATTTGCTGCCATCGTTAATTGCTACGAACCTTAGGTAACTCGAGCACTGTTCGAGGTTATTTTTCCCAAACTCGAGCAATGTTCCAGGTTTAACTGTAGTTCAATATAAAATATAGTGCATTGACGGTCTCTTTAATTTCGACATATAACTATGAACATACTTGACGGACCCATCGTCTCGAAGTTTACGGTGTTCGTAGAATAGAAGGTAATATTTCGAAGAAAAAGAAGTTAGCAAAATCATAGATTTTTTTTTTAGGGCAAAGCCATCTAAGACACACCCGACTGGGTCCGCATAGCCGAATAGTGTGGGGTTAGTTAAGGATGCACCCACCGCGTGTATAATATAGGACGAAAAATAACATAAACAAAAACGCGAGAAAACTACACGGCCATTGCATCGCAAACCTACCCACTAAAACCTACCTCCCTTTCCTCTTCTGGCGGAACGCACCTTAAAACTGTTGCTCACATTACTTCAAGGTGGTGCCATTCTTGTGTCATCTTGACAAAACCGCTTCTACCTAGAGCTGGAATAAATCTAAAATTTCAGTTTAACCCGTTTCATTTATACGCGTATTCGAACCGGCGCATTAGCATAATCATAGATGCTGAAAACATATATGTATACAATTGTTTTCTGCAATATGTGATGTGATATATATTTAATGAATAAGTCAATATTAATAATGATGACGAACTCTTGAGATAAAAGCTAAAAGAAAGTATCATATGCAAGAAATAGTCAGTAGTTTAGTATGTCACAAAACACAACCAGCGTTGTAATTTTGGATATTATTATAAGTTTTCTAAAGGGTACAAAAATATATAATGTTTTATTATAAAAGAATAAAATAAATGAAATATAAAAATATTGAGTAATACACGTTGGATGTTTATGATCAAAAATTGATCTTAAACGAGGTAGGTAGTCCACCGATAGACTGCGAGACGACGGGTCCGTCAAGTATGTTCATAGTTATATATCGAAATTAAAGAGACCGCCAATGCACTATATTTTATATTGAACTACAGTTAAACCTCGAACAGTGCTCGAGTTATCTAAGGTTCGTAGCAATTAACGATGGCAGCAAGTCAGAGCCCTAGATCAGGTATAAACTGTTTGTCCGTAATATTATATTGGCTTGATTTCCAAAGGTATCAGTTAGCTTATCTATAATAGAAATTAATTTCCATATGCGCACTACATGTAACGCGAGTGTAATGTAGCGAGAGTATTATAGATCAGTGTTTGAGGTTCGACTTTTTTACCTATTTCTTATCAACATGTATTTATGTCAAATTTAATGTCTTACAATATTAAATTTGAAAGGTATTATTCATTTGTATACTTTATACTAATTCATAAAAAAATGACATTGAGTTACAAATAAAAATATAATACTTGCCAATTTATTAATCGATTTAATTAATTTCTTTAGGGTTTATTTCAGATTATCGGAATTAGTAAAAAATAGAAATATTTTAAACTATAATATTTTTTAAATAATTTGTATACTTCATACTAATTAATAAAAGAAGGAAATTGATATACAAATAAAAATACAATACTTGCCAATTTATTAATCGATTTCATTAATTTCTTTAGCGTTCATTTGAGATTATCAGAATTAGTAAAAAATGGAAATATTTTAAACTATATTATTTTTTAAATAGAATATTAGTTTAAGTTTACTATTTTAATTGTAGCGTATTCATGAAATTCATAATTGAACGTCTTATTTTGGGAATAACATATTTCTTTTAATTTATATTGTGGGTAATAATGAAACTTATACTTGCCAAGATTTTACTTTTTAGAAAGGTATTTTTTATAGATAATTATATACACCTAACTTTATATAATTATATATAAATATATATATATATATATATATATATATATATATATATATATATATATATATATATATATATATATATATATATGTTATGACGAACATATCTCGCCTGCGGGCGAAAACTAATTTCTTTTTGAATAATATTGCGTTTTCCGCCCCTCTTCCTACGGAAGGGTCGAGAGTTGCTCGCGCATAGAAATGAGTGGGCTCCGGCTAGGCTCAGTTTATTTGATCGCGGAGAGTGGCGGGGCCCATGAGTCCGAAGGCTATACAAGCAAGGATAGCATGCAAGAGTAATAAAGGACTTGAAATAATTTTGGGTGACGACAGAATGATATTTAATAATCTCATAGATACTTATTTATTTCTAAGATACTTAAAATTAATATTTACAATGATTTACAAGAAGGTAGCCATGCTGGCTCATCGCGGAAACGGGAACGCGCGTAGTCGCCTCGCGACTCGAACAAATAATCTGCTCCGGAACTCGCCGGCTCATTTGCCGGACTCGCGCATCGCTTCAGTCATGCAATCTTTTGGCCGTGGTTCGCATCGGATCAGAGATCGAGAGTTTAGAGACAGAAAGATAAGCTTGCCGAACATGTCGGCCCATCGCGGCTTGGGATCGGCGGCATTCGCATACTATAATGGATGTGTACTCACTCGTCTACCAATCATCCCTCCACACTTACGGACGAATTCGCCTCGCGGTTCCCCAGCTGCGGCGCCTCGCATCGACCCGCTTACAGGTGCTGGTAGGCTAGCGCGCCTCGCTCTCGTTCGGCTTTCCAGGACTGGCTGCTTCCGCGCTCGCGGCTCTCATTCTACCCGCGCGTAGACTCGCGACATCGGCCGGTATCGGTGACGAACGGTAGCCGAATATCCCTGTCCTCTTTTTCGCGCCTTGCGCGTCCCTTCGGTAGTCGGTTCCTTGCTCCCCTCTCCTATTCTCTCTCCCTCTTTATCTCTAGCGGCACGCTGGGATGCCGCGTTACTGAACTTCGTAGGCCACGCGCGGCTACTTCTGCCCGCTTGTGTGTATGTATGTGTGTGTGCGAGTGCTGCGTCTCTCGACGCCTCGCTGGCTGTTCGCATCCTCGCTATCGGGCGTGGGCTAACTGCCTCGCTTCGGCTGTTTATCAGCCGCGTGAGTATTAGGTTGTAATGGGCTAATTTGCCCCGTTACAGTGCCCCCCCCCCCCTTGAACTTGAACCGGGGTGAGAGCGCACTCACACACACATCCCCTAGAATGCTTTGCCTTTATGTATTTAGTTAATAGTTTGAATCCTTTTTCTATTAGGTTAATATCACTAAATGTTCTTTTAATTTACTTTACCGATTATTATATTAAATTCAAATTTTAATCTTTGTTTTATGTGACTGAAAAAAATAACACACATGCTTTTATGTTTGACTGTAGAAAATTCTTATGTAAAATAAAAATCAATTATTAATAGCAATAATTATTCTTAAAGCAAGCGTTTATCAAATTATCATTAATACTTATAATTAATAAAAACTAAAACAATAATTCTTATTTTACCGAGAAATTTTTTCCTAAATTGGGCAATAATGCTTATTTTCTCTCTTCTCTCTCTCTTATAATTGTAACGCATTTCGATTTTTATTAATTTTTGCCGATTTGGCTCGCTTTGTTTTTAATTTTTAAAGTTAAGGGGTTATATCCCCCTTATGCTCTAAAAAACAAGGCTTTGTTAATTATTTTTTTTAAAGGACATTCGAGATTAAAGGTATACAAATAATATAACATTAGATTAAGCAACTCTTTAAGAAGAGAAAAAAATTTTTTTTTTTTATTTTTTTTACAAAATGGCGGCTGTGCAGTGATTACCGTGAACCGCTTTTTCAAAAAGGTCTTCCGTGGCGAGCAGTACAAGTCTCGTCCAACTCCACCTGTAACAAAAAAAATCTTTTTCTATTATCTACATGAGTTTTGCTAGTGAAGTACACATGATTATATTTTTAGAATTTTTTTTCGCGAAATGGTGATTGTTTTAACAAAAAATCGTGTTTTCGACAAAAAAATCTACTTAAATTGTTTATAAATTTTTTTCTTGTTAATTAATCGCTAAAATCGTGTACACTTCACTAGATAATCAAACAATGAAGCTACTGTTAAAATTTTAAGTCAATCAGATGTAAACTTTTTGAGTTCTACTGATTGCCGATTTTGAAAACATGGTTTCGAGAAAAACGCGTTTGAAGTTTCAAAATGCTATAAATCTTAAGAATCGCAAAAATATAGTCCATAATAATTTTTTTACCTTCAGTCTGCTATCCCAGCACCATATAATTGTCCTTCCAGGGTCTTCATTTCATCTTCTTCTTTTTTTTGCCTGATGTAATGCTGCGCCTGGCCTCTTTCGCGATATCGGACATATGATGCTCAGCGGTCTTGACGCGATTGACGTCCGTTTCCACGCAAAACTCGCACATGTGTGGTCCAACAGTCAACCCAAGAGCATCGTAAACGGCAAAAAGACCCGAGAAACCGTCATTGAAGATAATAACGGCTACGTCAGTCGCAATGTCAACTATAGTCTTACCGCTTGGCACCGTCTTTGGAGTAATTGACCACACTGCAGCATTAAACGACTCGTTATTGTTCTGAGTATACGCACCCAAGCAGCGTGACAGAAGGTTGTCGGAGCTGAGTTCATTATAAATGGGATTTATTGTGTTAAAAACATCTTCATGCATTGGACTCTTGTGCTCGTACGTTCCAAGTGTACCAAGCGCTGTACTGCGCTGCCAAGAACACCAAGAGTCTACTCCGACGGGATACTTCTCGTGCTGTGTATTCTCCTTCGTCGACATTTTATGAAGTAACGTTGCCCAAATTTCATTCCGCATTTTTTCGACTGAATCGTAGTTTCTCCTAATAGCAAGTCCGTAATAAATAGAAAGTTCATCAATTAACTTTCCGGTCAACTTTCCTCGGCCGCCAAGACCTTTCGTTGTTTTTTTCAAATTGCGCAGACGCGTGCCCATGCGCTTCTGAACGTTTCCGACACATTCTTTTTTTTCGACGATGAAATCTTTATAAGGTTTTGACTCGACTATACCCTTATATGTTTTTGAATCGCCGTCGCCGATATATTTAAAATATTTGATATTATGAAGTTTTTCTGAGCTTTTGAATATTTCTATAATTGCCTCGATCTCCATTTTCCCGGCACTACCTTCATGGTTGGCATCACAGTTCTGTTTGTATGAAGGGTATACTTCTTCGTATTCAGCAGTACCTTCTTTTTTTTGCCAAAATTCACACACTTTACAGTACTTAGATTTTACACACACATCCAATACCTTGCCAGTGTACCAACCAATCAAAGTCATCAATCCGAACAAAGACGTAAACCCTTTCTTTCGCCAAGATCCATCGCCTGACACCGTGAGACCTACTTTTTTACCTCGTTCAATAGAAATTTCTTTTTCTTTAATTGCTGATTTTTTCATAGATATAATTCGAACAGATGAAGTAGCAGTGGCGATATTAGATATGATCTTACTGTAAGTTGTTTGAAAAACAGGCTTTGCAAGATGCATCATAGAGCAGAACTTTTTTATACCGTTGATGCCTATGCCTATGATGCGCATAGCTAAAATAATACGGCAGTTGATCTTATAAGCACGACCATTTATTACAGGACAGCTGTTAATATCAGCATCACCACAGTTCGAACAAGACACAATAATTTTGAAGCCTAGTCCACGCTTGTTCGACTCTAAAAACCGCACGTCACCATTACATTTTTTGCATACTACTAATTCAGAAAGAGCAGTAAATACAGCAAAAAAATTGATGAAACAGTAGCCGAAATTATTATCAACATCGCGGTCACGGTCTAAATCAGTAGTTTTCAATTTCTTAGCCGAGGTACTAACGTGCTCCGAATCGCCTTCGGACGAATGGCGGTTAGGCGGGCGTCGATTACTATTTTTACTCCGTTTTGTTCTTGTACTTCTTATTTTACTGCCTTTGCGGCCACTGTACACCTTTTCACTCATAATTAAGTACTTGTAAATATAATTCACAGTTAAAAAGTAAAGCAAAACTCAAAATAACAACGTAAACAACGAGAACGGCTGATCGACTAAGCACAGGGCAAGTGTGAGTAAACACATGCTGTAAAGACGCTGTAACCGTCGTAATGTCATGTAGCGACCTCTATAATTCAAATTTAAAATACGATATCTATCGTAGGTAACTTCTACTAATTTCCAAAGCCGCGAAATTCAAAAAAGCGAGCATCGCTAAAATAAGAGAAAATTGTGATTTTGGAGCATCAAAGCTGTTTGGAAAAAATTGATTTAAAAAAATTTTGAGCATAAATAGGTACTTAGGCGTTGTAGATTTTGATTCTAGGATTGTTTTGGCAAGATTTAAGCCAATAAAGAAAATGGAAAAAAACAAAAAAATTTGGGGGATATAACCCCTTAATAAATTTATCTTTTATTACGTGATCATATCACGCACGCTATGTTTTATAATATATTTAAGATTTTCTTTTTGTTGCTTATTATTCTAAATTTACCTTACTTAAGCTTATGCGCCGAGCTGACCTTCTTTTTTCCTTAACTCTTCTTCTTCTTCTTCTTCTTCCCTGTACTTGTCTGCTGCACCGTGTTTTACCCCAAAAATTCTTGAGATGGGCTATTCGATTCTCCCTCTTTTTATTGCAGTGATCGTCGAACCTCGTCCACTTTCTCACTTGCGAGTGCTGCGGGTAGCCTCATCCCACTGCGGCTCGCTGATGGGGTCCTCTCCGTGCTGCACTGCCTTGTCTCGCTGGCTCTCTCTGGGGCCGGCGGTATACCTGTTGCTAGCGGGGGGCTCGTTTTTCTCGGTCTTCCTCTCTTCCTCTTCTTCGGCTGGGCTATCGCTCGCTCGGTCAGTTGCGCGCTTACATTATTTCTACCGTGCCACGGGCTTGATTTGACATGTTCTAAATCTTTTTATAATTTTTTTTTTCTAATTTGTAAATATTTTTGCCTTCTTTCGCCGTAATTATGCAAGGCCCTGTAAACTGCGGCACTAATTTAGCCGTAAAATCGTTCGCCGTGGACGATAAGACTCTATTTTTCTTCCAGACTTTATCGCCTATTTGAAAATTTACTTTTCTTTTTCCTGAGTTGTAATATTTTCTATGTCTTTCTTTTTCAGCTTTACTTTTCTCAGCTGCTTTACTATGGCAAAACGTACGGTTAGACATGCGTTTTGACCGATTAATTAGGTCGTTCTCAATTTTATTATCGTTTTCGTAATCGGTTTTTTCTGTATTTTGTATTTTATTTTGGTTATTCTGGTTTTGTGATTGCTCAATCACTTCGTTTTTAGTACAATTTTTTGTACCAACAATCTTATTTTCTAACTTATCTTCTATTTTATTTTGGATATCTCGTACCGAGTTAATTGGTTTTTCACGCATTTCAATTTCTCTTTTCCACAGTTTCGGTGGTTTCAGTTCTCTACCGAAAATCAAAAACGCGGGCGTTTTACCCGTCGCTACGTGTACTGACGAATTATGTGCGAATTGAAATTGTGGGATATACTTGTCCCATTCTTTATGATTATTTTCAATAAATTGCGCGATTTTCGTCTTTATTACTCTATTCACGCGTTTCACCGGATTACTCTGTGGGTGGTAAGCCGGGGTTTTCTCGTGTTTTATAGAGTTATTTTGCAAAAATTCTATGAGTTCTTTATTTACGAATTCTCGGCCGTTATCTGAAATAAATACATCCGGGATCCCATAGGTTGCGATTACTGTATTTTCTAGCGCGTTTTTAATTGCTATGCCTGTTTTATTTCTGATTGGAATGCAAATTATGTATCTCGTAAATAAGTCTTCGAATATTAGCAGATATTTGAAACCTTTTTTACTGCGTCTAAATTCGCCCATTAAATCTGCTGCTACAGATTTCCATGGCGTGTTTATTTCGCGTGAGTGCATAAATCCTATCTGCCCTTTTTGTTCTACTTTATACTGTTGGCATTTATAGCAGCCCTCTACATATGATTTGCATCCCTGTACATTCCTGGCCAAAAATAAAATTGTGCGACCTTTCTGAAAGTTTTATCTACCCCTGGGTGGCCTGCCGTCGGCTCGTCGTGCATTTCAGATAGTATATACTTTCCGTTTTCTACTGGTACTACTAATTTGCACGCATCCAAGTCTTCAATTTCGTCGTCTAAATTATTCGCATTTTTATACCTGTATAGGTTCCCGTTGACTATATTCCAGTCTCTATATTTCTTTGGGTTTGAACTAACTTGAAAAAGCTTATTTCTATACCATTTATTTTGTGTTTTGTTAGTATACGTGATCGATGCTACTTCGATATCTTCATCCCCCTCAAACATTCGCGATAGTGCGTCCGGCACTTTATTCAATATTCCTTTCCTATGCTTGACAAGAAAGTCATAGCTCCTCAGCTCTTGTGCCCATCTCGCGGTTCTTCCTACGGGGTTCTTTTTATCGAAAAGCCATTTTAAAGCGCTGTGATCCGTGATAACTATAAATTTTTCCCCCTCTATATGCGGTCTGAACTTCTCTATCGCCCATTTTACCGCTAAGCACTCCTGTTCTGAGGTTGTGTAATTTATCTCTGCTTTTTGCAGTGCTCTGATCGCGTAAGCTATTACCCTCTCTGTTTTACCGACTTTCTGGGTGAGTACTGTCCCCAAACCTGTTTGAGATGCGTCTGTTTGGACAGTGTATACCGAATTCGGATCAGGGCGGTGTAATAGAGGAGCTTCGATTAATAATTTTTTTAATATTTCGAAAGCACTTTGTTGTTCGTTTTCCCTTACGTATTTAACTTCTTTTCTTACTAGCCTATTTATCGGCTCGATTATTTTTGCGAAATCTTTTATGAATTTTCTGTACCAAGAAGCCATCCCTAAAAATCTACGTACTTGTCTAATAGTTTTTGGTGGGGGGTAATTTCGAATTGCTTCCGTTTTTTCTGGATCTATGAATAAGCCGTAATCGTTTACTATAAATCCTAGGTATTTTACCTCATTGCAGCAAAATTTACTCTTATCCCGATTTATTGTTAGTCCCGCGCTTTTGATTCTGATAAGTAATTTCTTGAGCAAGTCTACGTGCTCTTCAAAAGTTTCGGAAAATAGCACAATATCATCGAGATAAGAGTATGCGTTCGGCTCGAGATCGCCTATTATTTCTTCGATTAATCTTTGAAAACATGCCCCTGCGTTTGCTAGTCCCATTGGTAGTATTTTGTACTGCCAATGGCCTTTGCCTGGCACTGTAAGAGCTGTTATATTTCGTGATACTTTCTTTAATTTAATTTGGTGATACGCCGCGCTTAAATCTAACGTTGATATGTATTTCGCGCGTTTCAGTTTATTTAAAATTACATCCATATATGGCAAAGGATACGCGTCTTTTTCCGATAATTTATTTACTATCCTGAAGTCTATGCACATCCGGTAATCTCCGTTTGATTTCTTAACCATAACTACGGGGCTGTTCCATGGGCTATGTGATTTTTCTACGATATCTTTCTTTTGTAATTTTTCTAACTCCGCGTGCATAATTTTTTCGAGTTTTTCCGAAACCGGGTAATATCGCTGTTTTACTGGTCGTGCACTACTCAGTAATGATATTTCGTGCTCGATCAGATCCGTCGCGGGTAGTCTCTGATCGGCTTCGTTTTCGGTTCGCGGTAGTATATCGTTTATTAATTTTTCTATAATTTTATTTTCTGTATCGCTTGTTTGTGCAATCCCGCAACTTGCGACGTTAACTTTGTAATCGGTTATATCCACCGCCCATAAATCGAATGCGTACTCTACGGGTTTTTTTGCGTCTGCTAATGAATACGTGTCTTTTTTTATGTTTATAATCATTCCGAAATCTCGGGTTACATCCAGACCTAAAATGAACTCTGATGGTCATGATGGGATGACGAGAACTGGCGCCAATCTAGTAATTCCCGCAATCTCCGTCGGCACGTGAATTTCTCCTAGCACCGGCTCTACACTCCCATTGGCCATATGGGCTTGCTTCACCTTTGACGGCTGTATCTTAGTGCCTAATTTTTCTAAAACTTCCTTATAACCTCGTCCTAATATAGTTCTGGCTGAACCCAAGTCTAAAAGCGATTTTACTTCTTCTTTACCGATTTTAATTTTTAACCAGTAAGGAGGGTACGCTACTGGTTTGTCCGTATCCGGCACGTTTATGATCGTTTCGTGTTCGCCGTCTGCTTTTACCTCGGACAGATGTATTTTAGCCTCGCTAGCCTTATCGGCTCTTTGTGTGTATTCGGCCCGTTTATTATTTTATACGATTGAGACTTTATGGCTTTTAATAGGCGGCGTAATCGTCTCCTTTACGCTGCCTCGTGGAAATTTCCCCGCGCATCTTGTTTACTTTGCGTGCTATATATTGTATTATTACTCTTGTTATAATTCGAATTTTCACATTGTTTCGAATTATAGTTACGTGAATTATTTCTATTTGTGTATGTACTAGCGTTGCCGTTATTATTATTCTGATTATTTCTATTGTAATTCCCGTTATTATTTTGATACTGTTTATTTCTATAATTATTCGATTTGTTGAAACCTTGGTTGCGGTCGTGGCTATAATTATTTTTGTCACGGCTATTTTCGACTCCTTGATTTTGCTTGCCGTATGGTGATGTGTTGCTATTATTATGCCATGCTTTTTTGTTATAACCGTTTCCGTAATTTTTATAGTTATTTTTCGTGCTATTTTCGTGTTTACTAACATTTTTCCGCGTGTCGTCGTTTATAGCGTTACCGATTTGTGGGTTTGAATTTCCGCTTTGCGTGTCTATTTTGTTTTGATTTTTTCCAAAATTCATTATATCGATTTTTAATTTATTTATCTCTTTTGCTATTAGGCTTGCGATTTAATTTAATGTTTCCGGGTGTATAGCCACTATTTGCGTGTTTGTGTATTGACGCGGTCCCTGATATGCTGCCTCGGGCAGTAGGCTTTTCTCCGGTCTTGGCCATGGTTCCCTATGTCTACTTGCCTCAAATGCGTTTCCTAACTGTATCGCTCTTTCTAACAATGTATTTAGATCTGATTCTAAATATTCCACTATGAGGGGATGAAATTCTTTACGCATATTTAGGTACATTCTTTCTATCTGATTTTTTATTGGTGGCTGTACTGCCATCTTACTATAAATGAACCTAATCGCGGTTAGATAATTTTGCATTTGTTCGTCTTCCCCCTGTGTTCGAAATCGCACCTCGTCTTCTAGTTTGATTGCATATGATTAATCTCGATATTGAGATCTCAAATCGCGTTCGAAATCGGCCCATGTGTGCCATGTCGATCCTTTGACTCTATACGTATTTATTGCCGGTGGCTTAAGTAATGCCGGTACTGCCCGCAATAGCTCCGCATCGCTTAATGCTGCTACATTTTTGATTTCGTTCACGCGAATTAAAAAATCTTCTACTTTTTCCGATGCTTTCCCGCGAAAAGATATATTCCATGAAGCTATTATTTTAGCTAGGTCCCGGGGATGCCCTCTATTATTTTCCGCGGCGGGTGGTAGTGGGAAATCGTAATTTCTGTGCTTACCTAGTCGTGGGAAATGCTGTTCCTGCCTATTCTGCATGCAGTCTAATATCGGCGGGGGTGCATCTATATTCAAAAAAATTTTTTTCCCCATACAATTTGTTGGGTCTATTACCGCCCAATCGCGTAGCTGTGCTTCCGGAACCCCTATTTTTCTTTTGTCCGGTGTAGTTACTTCTATGTATTTTAATTTCGGCTTTGCATTGCCTCCCGAGTATTCTGTCGCTAAGTCCGTATTGGTCGACTCGCTACTCGGATGCCTAGATAACGCTTGAATTTGGTCTACTAATTTATCTTCTAACTGCTGTAACTCGTCTTTATGTTTTTGCGCGGCTGGGGCTAGTGCCTCCTTAATTTCTGTTAATCTACTACTCATTTTCTTTATGGCTCCTAATTTTGTTCCTAACTCGCCTGTCTTTTCTTGCATAGATTTTTCAGATTTTGTTTGTTCTATGATGCGTGTTCCCTCGTCTATTTGTACATCGTCTACATTGTCTATTTTTACCTCGCGGTTATCCTGTTTTCTCGCGATTACCTCCTTGTCGATAAAAGTTCTGTGATAAATTTAGATAGTAATTCTTTCCTCCTATTCCTATCTGCCGCCCGATCTTTTATGTTGCTTTGTTTAAATATCATATCTGTATATCTGCCCCGTAGTCTGCGCTTAAGACGTTGGGTTATGTCACTGATTTTTCCTGTAGTCAGTAATTCTAATTCTGTTGCTACTGCTTTTAGCGCGTCCTCGTCTAAGCTATCACAAAAGGTGTTTATCTGTTCGCGGGTTAATACTACAATATCGTCCTCTATGTCCGACATTATAAAATTTACTTTTTAGGCGTATTAAAAAATTTAAATTAACCTCTCGGCCCGATTAAAAAAAAATTTTTCTTTTTACTTGTCAGCCCGTATTTTTTTGTTTTTATTTGCGCTTGAGCACAAAAAAATTGTGGTAGCCTATTATTTAAGTATAATTATTTAAATTGTTCAACTTCGGAACAAGCATCCAAAATTTTTATTTATGTTTAGAATTGTTAAATTGTTAAATTTTCTATTTTAGTGACTGAGCAATCCTGCAGAAAAATTTATTGCTTTTCTGCTTTATGTCTGTCTCTTAATTCCGACAGAGTACTATTATATTTTTTGAAAGAAACAAAAAAAAACGCATGTATAGCCCTGCTTGTATTTTTTTTGCTATGAGTCTAGTCATCTCAGTTTAATTTTTATATTTATTTCCCTTATATAGGAATCATAGGAAATATTACTCGTCAGCAACGATTGACAAACCGTACGCAACCTAAGTCGAAAAAGAAAGTAATTTTTCTTTCTGTGCTTTTGCTGTAGTCAAGGAATTTCGTTGAAATATTATTGCGATTTACGCTCAAATTCTCATTTACTCGGTGTTGGCTGTGTTGCCATTTATTTTATTTCATACTCGGTGAAGTTCCTTGAGTACGGCTTGTGCCGTCGGATCGGCTCTGTAGCCTTTGTTTTCAATTTGAGTTAACCCAGCCTGTCGCGTGACTTTGCTTAACCTTGCTATAGGCATGTATTAGTCTGCGTAGGCCAGAAATGCTGTAAATTCTCGGCTCGTTGCCTTTAAAATTTTATTTCATATGCCTGCAATGGCGTTAATATAAAATATTCTTTTTTTTTTCCTTTTGATTTTACAGCTTTCCTGACTTTATAATCAGACAAAATTTATGCACATAATAATTTTAATCGTCTTATTCTAGCAATTATTCTGAATACCTTAATGCTAAGTCTTACTTACATAATTACGGTTATTTTTAACTTCCGTTGTCACCATTATTTTCATAACACGAAATTGGTTTTAATAAAACATATTTTTAAACAGTTTCATCCACTATCTGTTGGACGCTATCTATGACGGACAGCCGCCCTAACTCTAAAATGAGTTTACTGTTCGATTTTATAATTATTTATAATTTATTTTACACGTTGGGCGCCATCTATGACGAACATCTCTCGCCTCCGGGCGAAAACTAATTTCTTTTTGAATAATATTGCGTTTTTCGCCCCTCTTGCCACGGAGGGGTCGATAGTTGCTCGTGCACAGAAATGAGTGGGCTCCAGCTAGGCTCAGTTTATTTGATCGCGGAGAGTGGCGGGGCCCACGAGTCCGAAGGCTATACAAGCAAGGATAGCATGCAAGAGTAATAAAGGATTCGAAATAATTTCAGGTGACGACAGAATGATATTTAATAATCTCATAGATACTTATTGATTTCTAAGATACTTAAAACTAATATTTACAATGATTTACAAGAAGGTAGCCATGCTGGATCATCGCGGAAACGGGAACGTGCGTAGTCGCCTCGCGACTCGAACAAATAATCTGCTCCGGAACTGGCCGGCTCATTTGCCGGACTTGCGCATCGCTTCAGTCATGCGATCTTTTGGCCGTGGTTCGCATCGGCTCAGAGATCGAGAGTTTAGAGAGAGAAAGATAAGCTTGCTGAACATGTCGGCCCATCGCGGCTCGGGTTCGGCGGCATTCGCATACTATAAGAGATGTGTACTCACTCGTCTATCAATCATCCCTCCACACTTACGGACGAATTCGCCTCGCGGTTCCCCAGCTGCGGCGCCTCGCATCGACCCGCTTACAGGTGCTGGTAGGCTAGCGCGCCTCTCTCTCGTTCGGCTTTCCAGGGCTGGCTGCTTCTGCGCTCGCGGCTCTCATTCTACCCGCGCGTAGACTCGCGACATCGGCCGGTCTCGGTGACGAACGGTAGCCGAATCTCCCTGTCCTCTCTTGAGCGCCTCGCGCGTCCCTTCGACAGTCAGTTCCATGCTCCCCTCTCCTATTCTCTCTTCCTCTTTCTCTCTAGCGGCTCGCAGGGATGCCGCGTTGCCGAACTTCGTAGGCCACGCGCGGCTACTTCTGCCCGCTTGTGTGTATGTATGTGTGTGTGCGAGTGCTGCGTCTCCCGACGCCTCGCTGGCTGTTCGCATCCTCGCTCGCGGGCGTGGGCTAACTGCCTCACTTCGGCTGTCTATCAGCCGCGCGAGTGTTAGGTTGTAATGGGCTAATTTGCCCCGTTACAATGTAGAGCTATATATGATTAGTATACTCGTATACGGATATATATACACTCCGCAACAAAATTAACGCCGAATTCCGACTAAAACAGGGCGCAAATTCGAAGATCGATATCTCAGGTACAAAATGTCGTAAGGGGGTCAATCTTTTTGTAAATTAAAGGTTGAAGTCTCTACTTTAAGATGGTGGAACTCGATTTTCGATTTGACGCAACCCCTACTTACGTGACCTTGAAATTCAAGGTCATTTTTTAAAGCTAAAAAATCGTAATATTTCGCAGTGCGCCCGCGCGTGGGTGATTTTTTTTTGATAATTCTGATCATTACATCTTAAAGTACAACTCTTTCCTTTTAATTTAAAAGAAAATTGACGCTCTACGATTTTTGTTTGACAATTTTACGGCGTTTTAAAAATTGTATTACAAAAAAGGCGTTTTTCGTGAAAAATTTGATAATATCGATCCACCCTATGATTGAATCAGCGGTGTAGAATGACTCGACTTCGTAGATCGATATCTCAGGTTGAAAATGCCATATGCACGGGTTCGAATGTTATTTCTTGGTTGATTCTGATCAAATCCAAATGGAAAACTCGTATCCGAGCGAAACGAATATTACCATCGACTTTAGCATTACCCAATAAGCACCTCGAGAAGGTAGTCGATCGAATTTAGCTTATCATATGTGTGTGTATTTGTGTGTATGCGTGTGTATGTATTTGTATGTGTGCGTGTGCGTGTGTGTGTGGGGGGGGACTTAAAAGAGCCGATTACTAACTGTACAGAAAGCCCTTAATATCTTGTGTTGCCACCTCGGCGTCGAATAACCTCAGCTAATCTTGCAGGCATATTAATGCAAGCTCTTATCATGTCTTGAGGTATCTCGTGCCATATCTCATTTAGAGCTAGCCCCAGTTCCTCAAGATTCCTTGGCTGCCTCTGCCTACTGCGCAATCGTCTACCCGTCATGTCCCATACATGTTCAATTGGATTAAGATCCGGATTATTCGGTGGATGCGGCAGTATCTCCAAGTGGTGTTCTCGGATATAAGCCTGAGTAATTCTTGCGGAATGGGGAGGTGCATTATCTGGCATGAAAATGAAATTTGGACCTATGCGGCGACTCATTGGAAGTACGTGAGGTTCCAAAATTTCATCGATGTAGCGTCTAGCTGCTAACCCGGGAGGTGGAACCACAATAAGATCAGTGCGATCATTTAAAGAGATTCCTCCCCATACCATGACGGATCCACCGGAAAAAATCCTGGTCGGTTGAATATGGTTGGGCTCAAAACGCTCCCTCCTACGACGCCAAATTCGTATTCGAGCATCATTACCATACAGGCAAAATCGTGACTCGTTTCTGAACAAGACGTTCCTCCACTGTCTAACCGTCCATTGTCCATAAGTTCTAGCATAGTGCAGACGAGATCTACGATGTCTTGCTGTGACAAAGGGTACTCTAGCATGAATTCGTGATCTTAAACCTGCTTCGTGAAGACGGCTCCTTACTGTTTGCAAACTGATTTGCCTGTGGCAAGGCATCGTTATGAATTTGTTGCGCATTTCTTACCGGTTCACGTAAGGTTGCTCGTATTATACGACGGTCCTCGCGAGCATTTGTTACGCGTCTCCTACCTTGCCCCATCCTTCTGCGATAAGCACCTGTTTCATTGAATCGAGACAGAACTCGAGAAACAGTCGAAAAATGAACCCCCATTCGTCTTGCTACCTCACGTCGACTAAGTCCAGCTTCAGAAAGTGCAACAATTTGCGCGGATTGAATTTTATTCAACGGAAGCATTTTTATTTTGCTAAGAAATCGATTTGAACAGTTTTAAAATACTGCCGTAAGAATCAAAACTCGTAGTCCTTAGAATGGTAGATTTGTAAAAGAACCATATTCGTTAAAATTTGGACACGGTCAGAGATGGACTTGAAAATTTTTTTTTATATTACTGATTTCAGGAAACAATATGCAATGGATGACAAATTTGATAAATTTATACACTTCCTATTTTTTAAGAGATATTCGATGTAAGCAAAAAGCTATAAAATAATAACGTTTACAAATTTTAAGAATTTTTTTTTACATTCAGCTGGAGTTAAATCTGATCGACTATCTCCTCGTGGGGCTTATTGGATAACGCTAAATTCGACGGTAATATTCGTTTCGCTTGGATACGAGTTTTCCATTTCGATTTGATCAGAATCAACCAAGAAATAACATTCGAACCCGTGCATATGACATTTTCAACCTGAGATATCGATTTATAAATTCGATTCATTCTAGACCGCTGATTCAATCGTAGGGTGGATCGAAATTATCAAATTTTTCATGAAAAAGCGTTTTTTTTAATACAATTTTTAAAACGCTGTAAAATCGTCAAAAAAAATCGTAGAGGGTCAATTTTTTTTTAAATTAAAGGGAAAGAGTTGTACTTTAAGTTGCAATTATCAGAATTATCAAAAAAAATCACCCACGCGCGGGCACAATGCGAAAATTTACGATTTTTGAGCTTTAAAAAATTATCTTGAATTTCAAGGTCGCGTAAGTAGGGGTTGCGTCAAATCGAAAATTGAGTTCCACCATCTTAAAGTAGAGACATCAACCTTTAATTTACAAAAAGATTGACTCCCGTACGACATTTTTTACCTGAGATATCGATCTTAGAATTTGCGCCCTGTTTTAGTCGGAATTCGGTGTTTCGTTAATTTTTTTGCTGAGTGTGTATATATATATATATATATATATATATATATATATATATATATATATATATATATATATATATATATATATATGGGTCGTTCTTGTGGAATTCGGTCACTGGTGGCGGGGGGGGGGGGGGTTCTGCCGTTTTGGATGCCGATTTTTTATATGAAAGTACATGCCAAAATACCCCCCCAAAAAAATTCAGCCCCCTAGGTACACTCAAGCCCTAGGGATCGACCTCTAAATTTCGGAAAATAACTAAAATAGGCCTATATTCAAATAAATCTACAAGGCTCAATATTTGACCAATCTAAACCTTTCCTAAAGAAAATTTTCGTTTTTCTGCCGACTATTAGAAAAAAAATATAAGGATCTTAAATAATGCACAATTAACATTTTTACGGTTTTTAGGTTATCTTTGATCCTCTACTGTTTAAAAAATTATAAAAAAAAGTTTATTTTCTATAGAGATGTATGTATGATTGTAAGGTTCATTTTCCACATATAGATATGCAGGGCTCTAATCACAATATGAACGTGATGATCAGTGTTATACGTATTTACGGCATAAAAATGTTCAAAAAACCCATGCTGTAAAAATCGTAATCGCGCAATAAGTGCAAAATACAAAACCAAATCAAATGCGTTGTTTAGTAGGACGTTTGAACTATATTTCCATTAAATTTGAGCTCAATTGGTTTTGGTAGAAAGAAGTTACAGGGTGCCAACTTAGCAAATTTCGAAAATACTCTTATCTTTCCAGAGCTGTATCTCGACTTCTATTTAACGAAATCGAACGTTTCCAAAAAATAATTGAAGGTCTTATCAAAACGAACAAAATGAGCTGAGCTAGACCTAATAAAACTCGGTAAATAGTAGAGGATCAAAGATAACCAAAAAACCGTAAAAATGTGGGTTCATGGTTTGCTTTATGTTGTAACGGTCCATATTGTTATTGTATGAATATGGGTATATTTTAATTATTTATTTATTAGAATACTTTTATATATTAATGTTTTATTGATATATGCAAAGAATGAATGATAAGAATAAATAAAGTGAAGATGAGTAAATGAATTGAAAATCGCGTTTGTGAGTTAGGATGATCGTCGCGAAGCGAATATCCGCACAAAGAGGAATCGCAGAGAATAAGGATGTGTGCCTACATTCATGTGAGATATGACTGATGGAAAGGGTAAGAAAAGAGGTAGCCTGGTTGCTAGGCCACGTTAGCGGTGCGAGGCCGAGCAACCGAAAGGATTGAGCTGGCTGCCGATCGGAGGATCGTCGGTCAGCGCACAGTCACCTAAAAAGCGAGACTCTCACTCCTCCTGCTCTTATAAAACGATTTGGACAGCTAACTTATATATTCGTCAGTTTACTTATTACTATTGGTGAATATATGAGTAAGCGCAAGTTGTTTTGATGGTGTAGAACTGTGAAGCTGAATAATTGCGAGTATTGGAACTTGACATTTTATATAAATAATATATAGCATTTTATTTATAAACCTAGACAAACACACATATATACTCATCCTACAATTTTCCTTATTCCTTTCTATCATTTAGGTACCTCCGGGAAAGATAAATAACTAAATATTATAATAAAAGGTTATAATATTTGAATTTAATAATAATAACAATCACGAATCCTTACAGCTCATTGCATTATTTAAGATCCTTATATTTTTTTTCTAATAATCGGCGGATAACGAAAATTTTCTTTTTTAAAAGGTTTAAATTGGTCAAATAGAGAGCCTTGTAAATTTTTTTAAAAATAGGCCTTTTTTGGTTATTTTCCGAAATTATGAGGTCTCTAGGGCTAGAGTGCACCTAGGGGACTGAAAAATGTTTTTTGGGTCTCTTTTGGTATGTACTTTCATATAAAAAGATATATCCTATCCACAAGAACGACCCATATATATATAACTATATATGACTCAATTTTAACCGGGTTTGGGGTCACATTTGGCTTAAATAATAATACGTCCGGTCTATATCCAGCTTCGTCAATTTCGGGCTGCATTTTAGAGGTCAAAAGCTATCTTTTGTCTCCACGGTTACACTCTTAGATGGCATTTGAGCTACGACTTTTCGATAAAAGTGCTACTTGTGCTTTAAACTTTGTAACGATGAAAGTTTTTCGATAAGAGAATTTGATGAATCTTGATGCTTTTCAGGTTCAAGAGTCACAAAAATATGGTTTTAAAAAATGTCTGTCTGTACTTATGTATGTATGTGTGTATGTATGTATGCTCGTGTGTATATATGTATGAAACCAAAATTTGTGTGCACCATAACTCTTGCAGGGAAGCATGTTACGCGTTGAAATTTTGCACATATTAGATACGTTTAAACTTCGAACTGATCAGATTTTGGAGTTAAATCGATAATATTGAGGACGTTTTTTGATAAAATAATTACTTTTGAAAAAAAACGTTAAAGGAAAGTAATTTTTGGCAGTTTTATATTAAAGATGTATAAAAGATAGACAAAAATTATCAAAGTACGCGTGATTTTCTTTCGATGTATGTCCTTTAAAACTATTTTTAAGCTCTTGTTAAGAAAATACTAGAATTTAAAGTATTTTCGAAAAGTAGCCAATTTATCTAATCACAAATAATTTTTTCTGCAGTTGTATTGAAAATATATAAAAGTAGACATCAATTCTTAAAATCACATGATTCTCTTTTGATTTATCCTTTGAAACTATTTTTAAGTTATTTTCAAGAAAATAAACGTGTATTTGAAGAATGTATCCATTTCTTCTAGAATAGCTATTTTAAAAAATCAGAATTAATGTTTTAACTCTGTTTTAAAGGCTATTCTGAAGCTTGTCATCGTAAATTAATTTTAGCATTAATTTATTTGATGCGAATTTCCATTATAAGTTTCTATAAATCGATTAATCAGATCCTCTTTTTGAGAAAACATTCTGCAAAGGTAGTTAAGACCCTCCATAGACTTCTTCTTAATAGTTTTTCTATTGGAGACCTTTCAGTGAACATGCTTTACAAATTTTCTTCTGAAAGAAAATCAGAGGATTGACCGAGATTACCCAGAGCGCCAGCGTGGAAGTCTGAGCCCTAATCCATTTAATCACTGGGACATGTGTATTTCTCTCTATGTGTGAACGTAAGTATATGAACACGTGTAAGTGTTTATAGAAGAGGAATCCTAACATCAAAACTTTTTTTCGATGATTCGGAAAATAGATGGTAAACAAACAAATGTAAATTCAAATTTTTTTAGATTACCGACTATTTGTTAATAGAGAATAAAGAGGGCGCTGCAAAATGGCGGTAAATTTAAAATTTTCTTTTTCACATTGAAGCGAAAACTTCAAGTTTGGAATTATCGACCGATAACAGCAGTTGTTTGGTGAAAATATGAGAAGATGGTGAAAAGTTTTTTAAATCAACAAATACATTAGTATATGTATCCTGCATCACGTAATTCGTTGACGATAAAGTTAATCTCGTCATTATGAATCCCATATATATTTCTAGTCACAATTACTCGGAGATGGTCGACTAAATCATTAGGATCATCCCAATCATCAAATCCGTGTTTTCAATCTGTCTTTCGCCTGCAAATCTCGTATGAATTACCGATATATGATTGTTCTTGAAACCTAGAACCACAAGTCGATTGTATATTGGTGAACTCGTAGCAATCATATGATTACTATCACAAGAGGATGGAATAGATTCATCTGCAGTGTCTCGTGGAGAATTAATAGCCAGATATTCTTTATCTTCCTCCTCGCTTATCTCATCGGAAGTCTCATGATTTATATTAAAATTATGAATCTTCTCTTTTGGAGTGTCAAGAGTTATTATTCACTTGATAAGTGAGGCGTCATTCTGCAGCTTACGTCTTTTGACCTTGATCATATCAAGATTATGATCATGCTTCTGTAGTTTAGATAGATAGATAGATAGTTATTCTTTTTATTCGTCTCTGTGGCAAAAATTGACAACTGTATGTACATTTAGTTAAAATTAGTTGTCACATTATTAGTCATTAATTGCATTTTTAAAAGTTTTGGTTCGCTATCACAGGTCGTCAATTTATAATCTAACATAACATGATGTATCGTCTGACAATACTGTAGAAGATGTATTACTATGTTGAAATCGATTTCTACTCGAATTTATTATTTTTCAAAGTACGAATCGACTCATCTGCGCTGTAACGTTTTTTATGAGCACTCGTAGTTTCAACTATCCTACGATAGATTGCAATATCTGCAGAAGTTATAATATTTTAATCAGGATATTTTCTAAACAGTAATTCAAGCAACCATTCAATTATAAAATATCTTATATCGTTTACATTGACACGAGAATTTTCAAACTCCATAGATGAATTAACCAACATAAGCTTATTTTCTTGCTTATAAACTCCATACACAGTATCAAGGGATCTTTTATAATTTTGATTTAGCTTCTGATATATTTATGATTATTATGAATGACAGTAACAGTCTTCTCATTGGTGAATAAAAGTTCTTGAAATGAATTGCCAATATCTTGAGTTTTATTCAGATTCATTAATGTTCTCAGTTATCATATGCTTGATTCCTTTATCGGTATTATGATTTTCAAACGGATCAATGATTGATCCCAAAAAATCCGCTTCTACACTTGCACTACTCTGTATTAGAGATTTACATTTACTCATGATACCCTCTCGCGATTTACGAACAATATCCTCCGGTCGGTTTTCCATGTTGTCGCTTTAACGGCTCACGATGGAATGATGTTTATTTTAAAAGCAAGCGCTCTATTTATAGCAAAAACAACATTTTAGCATAAATACAGTGACATGAATGTGCTATTCTGTGAGACGAATGTGCTACTCTGTGGTACGAATGTGCTACTCTGTGACACGAATTTGCTACTCTGTGTTACAAATGTGCTAATCTGTGACACGAATGTGCTACTCTGTGACACGAATGTGCTACTCAGTGACACGAATGTGCTAGTAGTTTCCTTGCAGTCTGAACTTTATCCACATTTTATTTTTCAGGGTACGATTGATGCGTTCGCAAATGGATACTTTTAGGTTACTTGTCGTGGAGTAGAGCTTGATCTTGTGGCATTTCACGAGGTTCTGGAAGTTCAAATTATAGAACTCCTTACCTATATCTGTATGCAAATTTTTCGGTACATGACCGTGACACAGTACAGACTTCATCGCTGCTGCAACTTCCTCTCCAGTTTTTTGCTTGTCCGGTATAGCCCATGCATATTTGGAAAACACGTCTATGATGGTGAGCATGTATCTGAAGCCTTTGTTCTCTCGAGCAGAGATAAGGCTGCATCTCCAGCAAATCCACTTGCCAAGTTTCATTCATTCCTCGTGCATCGTATTTTCCACGTGGATAATTGCGTCGAGCAAGTTTATGACGCTCCTCCACCAATACTGCTTTCTGATGCATCATTATTTTGAGTTGCTGTCGTCTATTAATTGTGAGATTTGAAATAACATATGGTATAACATTTGAAGAGGTTCATCAATTTTTTTAATTTTATTTTCATAGTACTCTTTGAAATCCTTAAGTTCCGATTTTACATTACGATTTCAGACTTAAATCCAGCAGTAACTTGGTATATGCTCCGAACTTCTGATTTAATCAAGCTTTGTAGGATGTTTAAGTTGACAGCGTTACTCACCTGTTAAGCAGTGGCAACGTTGAAAAGTCGTTTGCTTTCCTACTCGTCCTGCGTATAATCAACTGTGATTTCATATCCGATGCCTGGAGGACCTTGACGTCCCTTGCTTCGTTTAAGATTACATCCGAACACATCGACACTCATCTTGATAATGAGTCAAGTATGCGCAGCAGCTCAATATTATATACACCCCTCAGATGGCATATACCCAGAGCGGATAAGCGAACAGCGCATGATAACGTACCGACACTCAGTACGCTATCACATTAAAGCGGCAGCCAAGGGCGCGGCGGCAAGCGAGTCAGCGCCGCGGCGACAAGCGTCGCGGAGCGAGAGAGGGGCGCTGGCGGCCTGCGGCGCGTAAAAGGCAGGGCGCAGAGCGGTTCCGTGCATTCTCCGCAATTGCGCCGGAGGAGTTAGAATACTCCGCGCTACCTTGCTGGCCAGAGCATTGCGAGCATCTGATCCTCTCCCTCTCCTCCGAGTACAAGCATAAGCTTTCAGCTCGAGACACATTTTGAGAAACGATAATTGCAAAACCTCATCCCTTTATTGTAAATATTTTCCCAGTAAATTAATAAATAAATAATTCAAATTGTTCAAATATAAATTTTGTTAAAGCGCATTTTTATGGTTTATTTGCATTTGTAGAGAGCATTAGTCACTTTTCGAGTCTACACGCGAACTGCGTTTTCTTATAAATTCAGTAAACCTAAAAAAAACAACCTGGACAGTAACACCCTGCTTCTCGGAGCTCCTCTATAATCAAATGGATTTCATTCACGTGACTTTGATTACCAGCTGAGTGTTCAGCTATGAGTAATCGAAGACGATCGACCAGTTCATTGGGATCGTCCCAGTCCACGTAATCCATCAGGGTGTCTCTACTATCAATTTTATACCGAGGTAATCCTTTATCAACTTTCTACAATTACCAGTAGATTAACGTTCTCTCTCACGAGATGTTTCGGAATGAGAACATAAGACTGACAGAGATAGAAGCAGTCTACGTTATTGTGTCTTCCCATGCAAAAGTATGTCGTTATGTTGTTTTGTTCTTCACAAGCTACATCGTCGAATATCATTATTGAGTTAGAATGCGCCTTATGGAATTTGTACTTTGACTGATAGAGTAACTTGGAGTATACGTAGACATTTTAAAATTTCTGTCCATTAGGATGCGTTATAAGTACTAATAGACTGTTGGCTTTACCACAATTCGATGGTCTGTAAAATACTATATAGTCGATCTCGAGTCATTTATCTTACGATCATCACCAAGAGTATAGATCACTTACAAGTGTATAGAGTCGATCAAGACGGAAATTTGGTAAATTTTCGAGGAGAAATCATTACAATTAGATTACATTTGAAACAAGCATGATTGGAGTCATCTACGGAAGACGGTATACAAGCAAACCAAGATGTCGAACAGTCATCAGTCGATTGCGAGCATCCAGAACGCTAACACGGCAAAACATTCAGATTATAAAAAGCCTAGGCTTAGAAATCATCGCCCCTGGTGGAAAATAGCTTGCATATTCTTCTGCTGTTTACAGAAAAATGGAAGAGATTCTAAATAGAGTTGCCCATGACATATGTATACGGTGGACCAGTCAAAGCCGATAGTACTGCTGTGCAGAATACAAGTTTAGTCAACAACGCCATCTGTCATATGTTTGAAAAAATCAGATATGAGATCAATGCTATTGAGATCGACAAATGTAAAAATGGTTTAACCATTCTCATGAAAGTTTGGGTTTCTCATAGTCCTAGCCAGAGTTTGATTAAGGAAAACGATGGTTGGTTAGACGTTGAAGAGAGTCAACGGCTGCCAAATGATGCTGGCTACTTCGACGTAACAATACCTCTGAGTATGATTCTAGGCTTCGTTGAAGACTATCGCAAAATAGTATTCAATTTTAAGCAACCGGAGCTGCTGTTTATGCAGAGTTTAAGATAGAGCTTATGAGAATCGAGTGCTTGATGCCCTATGTAGTGTTATCTAATACTCACAAGATTCGTCAGCTAAACTTAATTCATAAGATTAATCCCATTGAAATGAGTTTCTGTAGTTGGGAGCTGTATGAGTGTCCGTTACTCCCTTCCACATCAAAACACGTTTGGATACTTAAAATATCTAATCAGATGGAAAAGCCGCACTTTGTTATACTAGGCTTTCAAATGATTCGAAATAACCGAAGAACTATCAATGCTAGTCTTTTTGATCATTGCAACATAAGCAATGTGAAACTCTTTCTCAATTCTCCGTACTACCCATACGGCAATCTAAATTTAGATATAACTCGCTCAGTATGCTATATTGTACGACATGTATGCCAACTTTCAGAAAGCATATTAAGAGAAAGATGTTGAGCCTTTGCTGAAAAAGCAACACTTCATAAACCTTAAACCGCTGATCGTGATTGATTGTTCAAAGCAAAATGAGTCTTTGAAAAGCGGTCCAGTAGCTGTGAGTCTGGAATTTGAATCAAGAGATCACTTCACGATGAAGAGCATCTGTTTACTGCTTAATCTTACACGATCGCGTCGTTCAGTACAATCCTACAAGCGGCGATGTGAAGAAGCATGCTTAAACTTGTTTAGAGAGAAGGTATTGGGGTGCAAAGCTAGTGGTGGGGGTAATGCTAGAGGTGGTGGTAGGGATTCTCATATATGGAGGAGTCTTGAGTAAGAAAAAATCGTTTTTCATCCAGATGGAGTACTTGGTGAACATTCAAGGCTTCAAGCAACCCGTCGAAGACTTTATCCTCAAGGAGTTGGCGATAGTTCCTCTCAACGACGACAGCCGCGAACCTCTCACATGTTTCTTCAAAGCACCCTATTATTGGCGCAAACTCACTAACAAGTATAGTGCAGAAAACCTATGGCTGAAGTTCAACTATCAATGATTATCTTTGTATTCAGGGTATTATCCCTATATGCAGGTAGGTGAGATCCTTCGAGGAGCCTTACGCGATGCTACCAAGATACTTGTGATAGGTTCCTTCAAGAAGAAATGGTTGGAACGCTTCCAGTTCAAGTTCGATGTTTGTGATGTAGCAGAATTAAGATTTCCTCCTTTGGACAAAATAAAGCTAATAACAGTTTTTTCTCATCATAATAGATCATATAGGGCTTGTTGTGCTCTTCACAATGCAAGACTGATGAAACAGTTCTTCAAGGAGAGCAGTACTCCATTGGAATTAGGAGAGTCACCTATGCTGCACTTCACAGGTGAGGGCGAAGGATGAGGCCCTCATCATTCTCCTTAAATGACGAAATTTGGTAAAATAGTTATCAACACCTTGCCGATGGCAGATAATTTCGATACACACACATACTTACAAAAGTAAAATCACTTGCGGTAAAGGTCCGAACACGCGAGCTTGCAGTCTCGCGGCCGGGTGGTCTCCCCGCGACCAGGTGATGCCTTCAGTGACTGGGCGGAGGAACCCAGAAACACCATGCCTGTTCTGAAGCACCTAGGGTGATTTGGAGACGGAATCCAGATACCCTAAGCCGCTTCCGGTATAAGTGAGCCAGAAACCCTAAGCCAATTTCAGTCCACCTGGGGTGGTTTAAAGATGGGCCCCACAAACCTTAAGCCGGCTCCACCACAAGTGGGCCAGAAATCCTAATCCGGTTCCAGCACGAGTGGTTCAGAAACCCTAAGTCGGTTCCAGCCCACCTCAGGTGGACTGGAACCCGCTTAGATTATCTACTTATATAACCATATCTAATCATAGACATTTATATACAATTATATATGCTTGTATATAATTGTAAGTAGTTAGTTATATATAAGTATATATAATCATATATAACTCTATATAATTATATTTAACCATGTACAATTATATATAACTCTATATTATTTGTATATGTAGTTATATGTAGCTATATATAATTCATTTTTACACGGTATTACCCTTCTTTTTCACATTTCTTGAGATAACTCGATACATATGGATTTTGTAAAAAAAGTCACTGTAATAAAATTGTTTAGAATTGAAGATTGGATGAGGCTGGAACTCTTCGAAAGTCAAAAAATAAATTTCAGTATGTCAAAATGATCATACAAGGGAAAATTTTCAAAAATATTTCAGCATAAAAAAACATATAGGTGTGCCAAAGAACATGCGCCGAGTCTGATTTCCAATTTCAAAATGACGCCTTATTTTGCGTTATGCATTTGCTGTAACGTCTGTCCTTCTGGGAAATTTTTAATGATTTCCGTGGCAAATTAAAGGTATTAACATGTACTTTATGCATGAAAAGTAAACATTTATTGTTTCAAATTTACCCACTTTTATTAGCATAAACACGAAAATGGCCGTTGCTAAAGGGCGTTACACAGTGGGGCAACCGGTTAAAAAAGTGGCCAAAATGCTTGGTCCATGCGGTTTCTTCATGAAATAAAATATTACCAATAGGAAAATGTTCGTTTTGAAGTCAGCTTTTAGGATCGTTTCCAGATAGCAAAAAGTCACGCGTAATTATCAAAAATTTGATAAACACGAAATTTATTGATTTTTCAATATTTTCAGTTGCTTATAACTATTTACTGGATTGTTCGTATTTTACGAACCTTAGCTTAAATCAAAGCTGATTTCTTTATCTATACTTTTCTTGTTTTGAAAAAAAAATTTGCTCCCTTAGGAGTTCAGTACTTGTTTAGCCAAAGCACGTTGGATGCGAATGTCGAATTACCGTCTATATGTACATTCTATCGGTTTTAGACACATATATCTATGTAAATCGCTAATCTGGAATCGGATTCTAAAATCTGACTTCAAAACAAACATATTCCTAATTGTAAAATTTTATTTCATCGAGAAACCGCATAAATGCGGTCGAGAATGCATCGAGAATGTTGGCCACTTTATAGCCGTTCATTCGCTCGTTTGTTTGTTTTTTTAATTAATTATTTATTTATATATTACTTGCATGCTTGCATCAGACTATTTTTACTTTCGGTACTCTGGAGTTTCTGAATTTTCATTTTCGAAACTTTCAAATTTCTGTATTTTTACTTTCGGTACTTTTGAGATTTTTAATTTTCATTTTCCAAACTTACAACTTTGTAATATTTTGACTTTCCGCAATTTATACATTCGAAATTATTAACACCCCATAGGGTTGGAATGCCGGCAACTCGGGTTCAATCGACTTTTAGATTAAATTTATTTAATACGTTTTAAAAAATTGATTAGATCTATGAAGAATAATAATAAAAATAATTTTAACGAAAAAATTCTACTCTCATTTTGTAATACATGTCAAAAGGAGTCGAATAACCATGAAAAAAAAATTTTTCCTTCATCATGTCACCTAGAATTGTATGAGGAACAAAGTTCCTTTGATAAATATCGTGTTGATAATAGTGATTTATTCTGACGTGTAGGATAAAGGTTTTGAGGCTATACGACGGTAAAGTTTTGGATATTATTAAGTATTGATTACATACAAATTTTCAGAATTATTGCTTTATCTATCTGTAAGAATTTTAAGAGCTAATGAACTTAATTGTATACGTATGCTTATGAGAGAGAGAGAGAGAGAGAGAGAGAGAGAGAGAAAGAAGAGAGAGAGAGAGAGAGAGAAGGAGAGAGAGAGAGAGAGAGAGAGAGAGAGAGAGAGAGAGAAAGAGCTAAGTGACTTACGCAGTGTGTATGCCTCGCGCTATCGGTTACAACTTCACCGCAGCATCTTATCTTTCACTACCGGGAAATGAGTATTTTAATTCTGATATCCTTTTCTTATCTCATTCGCAACAAATTACAATTTATGTAAATCTTAAATAAACAATAAAATGCCTCTTCCAATAGAGAACCAAAATTCGCTTATTTTTTCGATAACTCCAATACTTTACAAGCCTTGAATTCTACGAATTATTACAACTTGATTAACATTTTTTAAAACCATTTCGGAACCGTATAGAGTTTTTGTAAGGAAACATAGGAGTTCTCCCCTGAGAATAAAATATAATTAACATTTTATTAGTTACTTAAAGTTCACATAAATTGTAATTTAATACGAATGATATAAGAAAAGGAGAACAGTATTAAAATACTCATTCTATCTTTCTTTATATACAAATAAATTATTTTAAAATCTAATTAAGTTTATCTTTATTTTCTGATGCCGCCTGACGTAGTCACCAAACAAAGTTTTAAATACGTTTAAAAATGTTTTTAAAATAGTTTTTAGGTTTTTACATATAAACTTTTAAAATAAACAGTCACGTTTTATTTCGCTCTAATCTCTGTTTATTATTATTTCACACAAATACACACGATACTGAAATGAATGTCCTTTAAACGCTTTATTGCACACTTTCCTCAGTATAGATGAGATATCCGCAATCACTGTATAATGACGTGACATGGATGAAATTATCATTTCTGATGCGTGCGCGCACACATACACAAATACACATATTATACACAAACCTATACGCACACGCACTCGCACACACACACACATACCTACACACACTCGCACACACACACATACCTACACGCACTTGCACACACACACACATACCTACACGCACTTGCACACACACACACACGCACTCATGCACATTCAGATATATATATACAAACATACACATACATACACACACATATACACACAAAGACATAGACATCCATAGACTCACAGTCACACGCATGTTTACGACGGCAATGACGTGTGGAGGATAACGATTAATTCGCGCTTTGGTGGGAAATAATGAATATCATTTCCATCTTTTGGGGCTCTAAGTACATATGCGTATGAGAAAGAACGTATTTCAATTTTTGTAACAAATAATTTACTAAGTAATAAGAATATTATAGCTTAAAATTATTTTTCTTATTTTCACATTTATTCTTCACATTTTTATGTTTAATGGATAAATACCCCTGGGAAATAAAAATAAAGTAAATGAAACGTAAGAAAAAGTAAGAAAACGAAAGAAAACGTAAGATTCTGTTGAATTTCGGACATTCTTACGTTTCTTTCCGGTTTCCTACGAATTGTTACAATTACATGAAAAAAATATAGCTAGAATTTTCCACCAATAGGTGGCGAGGCATATACAAACCAATTCGCGTGTACAAAATATAAACTTTAAGTTAGTTAATAAGCATTGACACTTGGAAAATAGTTTTCTGGAGTATTGGATACTATGGAACTCTTTTTAATGAGCGGAATTTTCAATGTGACAATGTAATCTATAGTAATAAAACGGAAGGAAACGTAGGAAACGTAAAAAAAACCTAAGAAAATGTATGAAAACGTAATAAAACGTTAAATATGTCCGAAATCCAACAATTTCTTAGTTTTTATTACGTTTTCAAATGATTACTCAGACTTTTCTACGTTTTCTTACGTTTCCTTACGTTTTATTACATTTTATGATATCTACAAGGGTAGCGTTAATGTTTTTCACATGCTCTTCACTTGTTACATGCTTTTTCTTTAATTTTATTTTACAAACTTTTTATTTTATTATAAGATAATTTAATAATTAATTATTTAAATTATGCTAACTGATTTTTTATGCAGTTCTTGTTATTTTTTTTGACAATTAATAACTTTGCAATAGATTAATATTTTTATACGTAATAAAGCGAGAACTAAAGCTTTTTTGCCTACGTTTAATTACATTTGAATTATTTTTTTTAAATAAAAACTTGCGGAGTTACATACATTATATATATATACGGACACACACGTACGCACGTTCTATTTAAAGTTCATCCAAGATCAAGGTCAAATCTCAATGACAACTGACGCAATTCATGAGGTATTTCTGGAAAGTCGAGATATAGATAGCACTGTTATCGTAGGCAAGGCATATACAGATACACATACACGCACACACACGCACGCACATACACTCAGTCACACAACCACCCAAACCGTACTGTTGCAATGCAAAGAACTGTAGACAATGACGGATGAAAAACATCAACGCTCGCGCATGCATACGAACCACACATATACATGCCAACACCAATATTTCAGTGGTAGACGTGAATCTTGATATGGTCGATGAATATAGAAAAATAAATGCATTAAGAGTGGCAGCATTTACAATGCGTGTTACATTACAAGAATTTTCTGGTAAATCGAGAACTGAAGGGGACACTAGTATCGTTGGCATCTGCTATCGCAAGCGCCGAGAAGCGCAACGTTTCACGTAGTGAACCTTGCGTCTCGACAATCAAGATGAAACTAAAACGATTTTGAGGGTTGGGTTAAACAGTCTCTGTTAGTATGTAAACCGCAGTCGACAGTAATGGAATGAGAACAGCGGCCCATACTTATATATATATATATATATATATATATATAAGCGAAAGAAAAATGGTTCTCCTACCACAAGAGAGCGTATCGAATGGATTGATAGTCAGGGTTCCTACAACTCGCACATACCTGTTAGACATCGATTCCCAAGACGAAGTTACAATGTGCGATATATTGACGCATTGTGGAAAGCTGATTTGATGGATGTGAGGTCTATAAAAACTTACAATGATGGCTACAGCTACCTTTTAGCTGTCATAGACGTGGTAAGTAAGTACCGCTTCGTGGAATCAGTCAAAGATAAAACTTCGAGAAACGTCGGTGATGCTTTCCAACGTATCTTGTCGAGAAGTACGAGGGTAGTTCAATAAGTCTTTAGAATGACCAACAGATGGCGCGCGAATCGCTCCAAATCATCTGTTTTCAGTCAGCACCACTCCCGACTAGATATATGGTGCAGTCACAGTCCACATCTTCTGAGTTTACGTGTTTTTATAACCAATTGAAAAAAAAAAATTGCTTGTTAAGAAAAATGGAAAAAAACGAGTTCAGAGCGGTAATTAAACATTTTCATTTAAAGGGTTTAACTCCATATGAGATAAAAAATGAATTGGACTCAGTTCATGGCACATCTGCCCCTGCCTTAGCAACGGTTTATAACTGGGTAAATGAATTTAAGCGTGGTCGTACATCAATAAGTGACGAACAACGTTCAGGAAGGCCCGTAGAAGCAACTACTCCCGAAATCATCAATAAAATCCACGATATGGTGTTGAAGGATAGAAGATTAAAAGTGCGTGAGTTAGCTGAGGCCACAAGGATATCTATAGGTGCAGTTGTTTCAATTCTACATGAAAAATTAGGCATGAAAAAGCTATCGGCAAGATGGGTGCCGCGTTTGCTCTCAGCTGAGAATAAACGCAATAGAGTGCTCGCCTCTGAGGCTCTTTTGGCGCGCATAAGTCGGAATCCTGAGGAATTTTTTCGTCGATTTGTGACTGTGGATGAAACATGGATACACCACTACACTCCTGAGACAAAGGAACAATCCAAACAGTGGATTTCCACAGGCGAACCAGCTCCAAAGAAGGCAAAGACCGCAAAGTCAGCTGGTAAGGTTATGGCTACAGTTTTTTGGGATGCACGTGGAATTATACTTATTGACTACTTGGAAAAGGGTAAAACAATTACTGCTGAGTATTATGCATCATTATTAGAGCAGCTGAAAGAAGAAATTAAAAAAAAACGACCACATTTGGCGAGAAAAAAAATTCTCTTTCATCACGACAACGCCCGAGTTCACACATGCTTCGTTTCAATGGCTAAAATTGAAGAACTAAAATTCGAATTGGTCGAACACCCACCGTATTCACCAGATTTAGCCCCCAGTGACTTTTTCTTATTTCCAAACTTGAAAAAATGGCTCGGTGGACAGAGATTTACGGACAACGAAGACGTCATTGCCTCTGTAAGTGCTTATTTTGAGGAACTTCCGAAAACGCACTTTTCTGAAGGATTAAAAAAACTTAAAAAGCGATTGACCAAGTGTATAGAGCTCCAAGGACATTATGTTGAAAAATAAAAAAAAATTTACCCAAAAAAAATTGTTTTTATACTTTATTCTAAAGACTTATTGAACTACCCTCGTAACAATCGAAAACCGGTGTGTCTTTAAACCGACAAAGGAAAAGAGTTTATCAGTCGCGAAATGCAAGAAATTTTGAAGAAATACGGTATAGAGTATAGAGTGGTACGCAGCCCTGAAACAAAGACCAACATCGTGGAAAGATTTACAAAAACTGTGAAGGAGATAATGTGGCGGTATTTTACTCACAAAAACACGCTACGATACATTGACGTTAATCGTAGAATCGTACAACAACAGTAAACATTCAGCTGTAAAAATGAAACCTGTGTCGGTGACTCTGTACAATATTGCCAAAGCTCGCAAAAATTTAGAACGTCGTTATGGCAACCATGCTTTTCGACAACCTAAATATAGTGTTGGTGATTTGGTTCAAGTGAGTCGTGTAAAGAACGTCTTTACCAAAGGTTACGAGATCGGTTGGACGTTGGAACTATTCGAGATTGCTCGAATCTCTTTTACACGTCAACCACCGGTATACTTTTTGAAAGACTTGGCAGACGAAGACGTTGATGGGTTCTTTTTACGCAGAAGAGCTGAGTAGAGTGCGAAAAGATTTAAATACAGACATATTCGAGGTTGAGAAAATTTTAAGGAGTATAGCCACAATAGAATTTTCAAAAAATCGAAATTCGAGTTATTGAGTAAAAATTTTGTTCTTTTGCTCCAGGTCCAAATTTACGCATGTAATTTTGCATGCAGATTGTATGCATGTAGAAGGATCATTTGGAGTTTAGAGTCGAATGTGGCACATACATGACGATTAATAGAGTTTGTGCAAATACGACTTGTACTGAGTTTAGTCACGAGCTTTGTCTGTCCAAAAAATTACAAAAAAATTTGGGGTTTAAAAATATAAACAGCATTCATATCAAAAATCAATATCCGATAGAGGGCGCTCGACCAGCTCATCTTTCCAACGGCTTACCATCCATGATCATAATTTATACTGACATTTGTGAAACTTACGTAACGCGTGACGTTCAATCACGGTTGTTGCGACCAGTATCGCTAAATATAGATGATTACGCATATGGCGGCACCAGAATCAAAAGTTTCTCCCCTCCTATGTACCTACCTTTACTATTCACCTCCTTTCAGACCATCGAATTTGATATAAGGGATCAGCTTAGACATGCAATACTATTCGATTACGGTGCGTTGTAGGTGACTCTTCATTTTAAAAGAACAGACTAAAGTGATTGCGTAATATAAAAGAAGAAAATGGATCGTGATAATGAATGTTTCAATATGCAATTTGGTAGTGGTGGTGGGGGTACCTTTGATGGGGGTCCTCACATTGGTGAGGTTGGACTCATTTATATTGGCTCCCCCTACCAACGAGGTCATGGTGGCATTGGTTCATTCCTGACTGGTATATTTCGACGTGTTCTCCCACTCTTTACCCGTGGAGCCAAGGTGGTTAGGAAGGAGGCTGTACGTGCTAGAATGAACATTATGTCTGACATCGGCACGCGAAATACACCATTCAGAGAATCATTTTGCAACCGCATGAGAGAATCTGGTGAGACTCTGAAGAGAAAGGCTGAGAAAAAACTAGATAAGTTGATGGAGAAGTCAGGATATAAAAGGTCCCGCCACGTCGATCCTCTTCAGTTGCAATTGCTCGGCGGACCTGTCACAATCCGCAAAGGTAGAAAAAAAAGAGTGACAAAAAAGAGGAGAAAGGTCTCAAGACACAAGTCATCCAGTGTGAAAGAAGGTAAAGTTAAGAAGAAGAAGAAGCTAGTAAAAAAGAAGAGGAAGACTAATAAAAGAACAATGAGAGATATTTTTAATAGCTAATTATGACCTTTTTACACACCCATTCATGTGAATTTCTAAAGTCGGAGCTATTCTTCTTTGAAATTCCTTCGACTCAAACGACGATCGAAGGCTCTCACTGGATAAATTATAAACCAATATCATCGTTAGCAGATAACTCACCAATATAATTCGTTATACCTGGTAATAGTGAAAAATACATTGATATTGCACACACGATGCTCAGTCTACGTGTTCGTCTAGCCTGTGATATAGCTATAGCTGATTTAACTGCGAATTCAGCAGTTTTCCAATAAACATTCCAATAAACAAAGTTGGCCCCGTTAAGAACTTAATGAATTTATTGTTTAATCAAGCGAATGTCTTTTTCAATCAAAAACATGTATCACCACCAACCAATGCGTACACTTACAGAGCGTACATCGAGACGTTGCTTAACTATGGACCTGCTGAAAAACAATCTCACTTGACGACTGTCGTATGGTATGGTGTGAAGATACTCCTGCGAAAATGGACGATCTGGTAGATGCTAACGAGGGACTTGTACAATGACGAAAATTCCTATCAGCAGGGAGAGCTATCAACTTAAAAGGTCATATTCACGGTAACGTTTTTGTCTAAGAAAAACTGCTAATAAATGGTGTTTAGGTAAGAGTACGGTTAATAAAAGCTCGCAATAACTTTACCCTCGTGGATTCTACAGGATATTTTTAAAGCACTTTCAAAAACAACTACTAAATATCCTCTTACAAGAGTAGAAGTCAAGGCTATTATCATACATAGTGGTATTCACGGTGAAACCTTGGATAACATTATATTAGGCCAAATACCAAAAAGAATTATTATTGGTTTTGTTAATAATAAAGCTTTTAATGGTGATCGAGAACTTAATCCTTTTAACTTTCAACATTTCAATATCAATTTTTTATGCTTATAGGTTGTCGTCGTACAAATACGTACAAAACCTTTACAGCCAGATTTTAGCATAACAAATAAGTTGTACGTTGACGCTTATCACACCATATTTTCGGAAACATGTATACATTTTCTCAACGAGGTTAATCAAATCACGCGTGAAGCATGTCCTAACGGATATTGTCTATTTGCTTTTGATTTGACATCTGACTTGTAGACTAACGATTGCACTCACTGGAATTTGATTAAAAACGGTAGTATTAGAATAGACGTGAGGTTCGATAATCCTTTGACTGACACAGGAAAATTGTATCGTATACGCAGAATACGAGAATATTTTGGAGATAGATGCATCACGTGAAGCTATCGTGAACTTAAGCGGCAGAAATTGTGACATGTAGATGTCACTGTTGTGTTTATATAAGTTTATCTCTGTATTTTACACGTCAGTAAGTTTCAAATCTCGATCGCCGATGCAAGCTATAAAAGACAATGGACTTGGTCATAGATTGGTCATATTCAGTGTTTTAAGGGTATTAAAAATACCATTGTACCGAAGGAAGTCGCCGTAGTCGTTGTAAACGGAGATTTTGTTGGTCATTGGTTAGTAGCATTAACAGCTCCTATGCACAATTTAAGTGATAATATTCGGAAACAATATAACTGGTTAACTGAAAATAATCATGGTTTTGACTATTTTGAAGGTGAAGTATCTTTGAAAGTGCTGTAGAAGACTCTGTGAGATATTACCAAAAATGTACGAATAATATACGTAAGAGGAAACGAAAAGTGGCTAATATTACACAAAATTATAGCTGATGATATTATTCATTTGGAATACGATGTCAATTGATCGAATTTTAATAATTTATCGTCCGATACGTACAGCATTCATCACGTTGTAAAACCTTTCTACTTAAAATATCGTTGCGCCTTAAATAATGTTTTCGTTTAGAATGTTGGTTGTGTACGCGAGATTCTTCTTTCGGAAAATTGAGAAAATAAGGTTGAATTTTGTAATGGACAGTCTGCAAATCTTGAAGAGCCTTTCGGTAATCCGATCGCATACTGTAGGTGTATTTCCAGCAGACCAGACGCCACGCCGCTGAATGAAAACGACAACATTTGTGATAAACATTGACCATCACAATAGACCTGATATGCACTGGATCGCTATATACGTTGATAAATCTTGGAATACTTTGTATTTTGATAGTTTTGGATCACCACCATTTATACCGGACCATATAGATTGCTTACGAAAAAATCGTAAACAATTTCGTTGGAATGTAACGCCATTACAGAGTGAATCGTCCGATGTATGTAGCTAATTTTGTATCATGTTCTCGTATTACATGAGCACGGGCTTGGGTTTCCAGAAATTTTTAAAATACACAGGACCACAATATGAAATCGAGACGGAGCATTTCTGATTTCAATTGATCTCTATGTTTTTGGGGTCGCCGATCAGAATGCCGGTGTCCATATGACCCCAGCACATCTGGTTCAAGGTCAAATGAAGGTAAAACCCCTTAAATCGATCGATATGATTTTCTCGACCCCGGATTCTGAAAGAACGGAAAATTTTACATCCAGATTCGCTTCGACCTTTTCGTCAAAGTCACCCTTAGAGGTCATTTGAAGGACATTTGGAGGTCAAATCCTTGTTTCAAACTTCTAGGCTGATATTAAAGCAAGAAATAGGGGTCGAAACAGTTGATCTTTATGTTTTTGGGATCGCTGATCACGATGCCGGTGTTCATATGACCTCAGCACGTCTGGTTCAAGGTCAAATGAAGGTCAAACCCCATAAATCGATCGATATGATTTTTTTGACTCCGGATTCTAAAACAACGGAAAATTTTACGTCCATATACGCTTTGACCTTCTCGTCAAAGTTATCCTTAGAGATCATTTGAAGGGCATTTGGAGGTCAAATCCTTTTTTCGAATTTTTAGACTGATATTAAGGCAAGAAATAGGTCTGTTTTAATATAGATTCTAGTGAAATGAACAATTCTTGAATGTCGAAAATATTATGCATTTCTTGCTTTTTCGAATCACATGTAAGAAGAAATAAACACTTGCTTTGCCTACGATCTGGCAAGAGTCAACAGATGAAATCACGGATTGCTGTTTCTGATTGACCAATATATTTGGGTACAATAAAAAGAATGATACTGCAATATCCTATGCATCTGTTCAATCTGTAACTAAAATTGTTTTAGTCATTACTGGATAGGATGAAAGAAAACATCAGATGTCTATTGACGAAGTCTCTAAAATAGAAACTCATCACATAAATAAGAATATCATTTCAAGAATTTAAAGATCAGCAATGTGTCAAATTGAATGAATCGCAAGAATTTGAAGGTGGTCAACGCGAGAATGCCCACCGTTTTAATCAAGATGAGCTAAGAGACTTAGCTTCAAGATTAGAAGAAAATAATTGATTAGTTCTAGGTACTAAAGTCAGTTTTTATCGTGATCGAGATTGTCCATTTCGGAAATTTTTCTCAAAAGCAAAGGGTTTGGTTCCTTGTAATTCTGTTGCAGAACTCATAAATGAATATGGATGTATTGAATGAAATAGCTAGTGACTGGCGACTATTTATCTAATCATCGGCAAGGACTTTTAAAGCTGTCTTGTTTCAGAATGGACACATGTATCCTATACCGGTTGACCATTCAGTATTCTTTAAAAACAAATACAATAATTTCCATTTTCAGTTTGAAAAATTAATTAACCACACGAGTTACGGAGGCAGACGATCCCCTGCGCGTAAACTTGGCCACTCCGGAACGCTGGGCCATAAACGAAAAGTGCAACGCGGGCCTCTCTAGCTGCCTAGATATAAAGCAGATAGTATGGAAGAACGGCGAGTGCGAACCGTCCACTGCTAACGCTGCAAAGCTCGGATACATCGGCGCGAGTCAACATTTGAATCGCGAGTGGCAGGCGCCGTATGAGTACACGGCAAATAAATCAAAACCGCCAACCGAACACAAACGAGCGGGAAGCCGATGCAGTGCGCGCAGCTCGGCCAGCTCTACGAGAAGCTCTTCTGAAGTGAAAAAATTATTAGAAAGCTTACAAAAAATTATCACGGACATAAGCAAAAATGCAAGCAAAGAGGCATTGTCGCGAAAGATGTTCCGTGGCGAAAGCCCGGCTATCAGTGACAGCCGTACCAGCGCAAACAGCGTATACAGTGGTCGGAGCCGCACGCACCGAATGCAGCGATCAGTCGGGCACGCAACTACAAACTCAAGGCGCGTATCCGGCGCAGCCCCCGCGGTCGTCTTCAAACACACAGCCAGCCCCGCGCGGGACGCCGACGCAAGGCACCGCACCGATAGAGACCGTTATGCGCGATCTCGAGCAATTAGCCCATATCGCCGCGAACAAGACCCAGGGTATCCGCATGAGTACGTCGGGCGACGCGACTACGAGCCTCCTAAACGGAGCGGTCGCGAGCCGCGCAGGCGCAAGCGCCCGGGACGCAGCGACCGCGAGCCGTCGGAGAGTGAAGGCGATTCGGACGAGGACGACAGATACGAGTCCGAGCATCAGAACCACAGCACGAGCTTCAGGCGCGGCAGCAAAAGAATGACAGTAAATCAGGCGCTGAACATTATACCAATTTTGACGGTAATCCAGACAGATTAAATTTGTTTTGTCAGTCGATGCGCGCAGTGCTAGGCGATATCGGTAGGAATAAGGAAAATCTACTACTGATAGGCCTGGCAACCAAATTGAGTGGTAAAGCAGCTGACGGTTATACATCGAGACTAACCAGTTATACTCGAGCCGAACAGCTGTTAGAGGATTTGACAATGCAGTATGGAAACACAGGCATTGCGGACGACATCATGGCACAGGTTAAGGTATTGAAACAAAACCCGGGAGAAACTGCAGGCGCCTATGGGGTGCGAATGCAAAAGTTGCATAATCGATACTTGACAGTGATCGAGTCGGCACCAAGCCTCTCAAGTTTTGATAGAAAGGCCAGAAGACGCTTTGCAGACGACGACGTGCTGCAGCAATTTTTATTAGGTTTGAAAACCCCGCTCGATCATCAGATACGTGGCGAGAGACCGCGCACTCTCGGCGAAGCGATAAGGATCGCGCTCGAGTTCGAAGGCAGACAGTGCGCGCGCCGAGCTGCTGCCAAGCCACCTGCGGCAGCAGAACCAACCCCAGCGCAGGTGCGACGCGTGGTGATAGAAGAAACACCGGAGCCAGAACAACAGTGTACAAACTTTAAACAATATGATGGTTACGGCAACAAGCATAATAGCAGCTATGGCAATAATAGGAACATCAATACCAAACCACCTCCACGCGACGCATACTGCCTGTACTGCGAGCGCGACGGGCATGCGACTGAAGAATGTAGAAGAGTAATCGACCACATAAAGAGAAGTTTTATTCAAAACCCATTCAAAAATAATAGCGGCAACACGAATAAAAATTATAACAATAACGCGAACCGCCATAATAAAAAAATTTTCAACAACAGCAATTACGGAAAAAAAAGTAAAAATGCCCGGAGCAACAAAATAAATCACCAGGATAATCGTGACTGCAGCCGAGAGGATGATAACACCGCCGGCAAGTACGATAACGATGAGCAGCAAAAAAACTAGAAGGACGCTCGCCGCAAACCCCAAGCGCCGAGCGTCGAGAAAGAAAGCCGAAAATCGAAAAGCCTCTTGATTCAGCAAATATCAAATTCCTTACCGCGGGACGGCAACCGCCAATCGTTCTATTGGATTGCCCTCAACTAAAAGAGAGGCAATGCAAGTTTTACGCTGATTCCGGAGCAGACGTATCCGTTGTAAAAATCGGACACCTCGCAACCTGTTACCCGATCGATACGCAAAAAATAATCGAAATCCAAGGAGTAACTCCCGGCACTTCGCTCACTTTAGGCCAAGCAGCAATCAGACTGCAAGGGCTGCTATGCAACGTCCAAGTAGTACCGAACGAATTCCCCATAGAAAATGCGGAAATAATCGGCTGGGACATTATCGATCAGCATCAAGGCTGTGTCGATGCAGCAACCCAGAGCTTACAGCTCAATGGCTTATTCGTACCCTTCCAATCGGACGAAAAAGTGACAGTGTTGCCGAGAGTAAAAATGGTGATTAATCCTCGTGTCAGGGATAACAACGTGGAAGTAGGATGGGTCCCGCTAATGGATCTACACCCAGATCTGCTGTTTGGAAATTTCGTTGCCGAAAATATTAACGGCCGGGTTTATGCAGAATGCATAAATTTAAGCGAAAACGAAATAACGACTGCCAGCCCAGTAGTTGACCTACAGCTTTGTGAAACAATTGCAGAGAACCCGCTATACCAAGCCGATGGGGACGGCTCAGCTGAGAAGACTACAGAATTTTCGGCATGTTTAAGACGCTTGTACAACGCAAATAAGCAGGCAGAAAAATACAAAGAGGTGCGCAATTTAAACGAAAAATTGCAAGCAGATATACAAGCCAGAGAAGATAGGGTAAACAAAATTATGGAGCTGGCAGACTTAGAGGGCTGCAATGAGGAGGAAATAGGTTATATAAGAGAGATAGTGCAGGAGTACGCGGGAGTTTTCGGACTCGAAGGCGAGTCACTACCCGCAACACACTTAATCAAACATAAAATCGTCTTGAAGTCGAACAAGCCGATACGTAACCATAGATTCAGATTTCCTCCAGCCCTAAAGGAACACATGATAAGGGAGCTCGACAAGCTACGGGCCCAAAAAATAGTGATTCCTTCCAACTCAAATTACTCATCTTCGCTCTGGATAGTATCAAAAAAGCCAGACGCCCAAGGAAACAAGAAATTTAGGCTGGTTACGGGTTTTAGGGCGCTGAATGACGAAACAGAGGATAGTTGCCACCCCCTACCCTTTACAAGCGATATTTTAGAGCATGGCAATGGGGTTGAAGGAGGCAACCATAACCTTTACGAAGGCAATGTCACTAGCCATGGCTGGCCTTCAGGATGAGGAAGCCGAGATCTACCTCGACGACTTCATGGTGTTCAGTGAAACCCTCGACCAGCACAAAATTCGCCTACGCAGAGTACTCAAAAGACTGTTAGAAGCAAACCTGACGGTAGAGCCAAAAAAGTGATGATCCTGTGAAGATAAAAGCAATGCTGGAGTATCCTGCACCAACGGATGAGACAAAGGTCAAACAGGTCCTCGGTCTGTTCAGCTACTATAGGCGTTTCATAAAAAATTTCGCTAAAATTGCACGCCCACTATTCAGATTACTGCAGAAGGGCGTCGAGTTTACATAGGGTCCAGAAGAGCAAGAGGCCTTTGACACTCTCAAGAACATGTTATGCTCCGAGCCAATTTTAAAGGCCCCAAACATGTCACAGCCATTCATCGTATCCACAGATAGTAGTGATTGGGCCCTCAGCGCCATTTTATCCCAGGGCATGCTGGGCCGTGACTAACCTTGCGCGTACGCGTCGCGCTGCCTCAAGGACAGCGAACTCAGATACCCGACATACGACAAAGAACTATTAGCTGTGGTTTACGCAAAGGAGCAGTTCCGATATTATCTTTATGGCAGGAAATTTACGGTCGTAACCGATCACGAACCGCTTAAACACGGGAAGAAAAACGGTAATGCGGACGCTCTATCACGAAATCCGGTCATCGGCGAGGGCGAAATCAACCCTGAATTGCCTCGGATGAAACTCTACGAGCTTGCCGACAAGCAAAACGAACTGGACCCGGATGCAGAGGCAAACATACCGCCAGGTAAAATGTTTAGAACGCGCGCCATAAGAAAACAAGGCATTGACGGAGATAAAAAGACCAAACGCCGCGCGTCCGGTTCAAACGAAACTGAAAGCGGTGAACCCGATCGGAAAAACCAAAAGGGAGAGGGTAAGAAATCGGAAGAAATCGATTTAGGGATCGAGAAGACGCGACGGCGAACCTCACTACCCTCCAGACAACAGCAGCCATGAACCTCTTGCAGTCGAAATACCGCTCTAAATACTACTACGACCGGAAATTAAACACCAAGCATTTCTGCGAGGGAGAGACGGTATACGTGTTAAAAGAACCAAAAAAAGGAAAATTTGCTAAAGAATACCTCGGTCCGTTCGAAATAATCAGAATTAATCGCGAGACGAACAACGTCACGGTACGAAACAATGAAATCACAAAAAACGTGCATATCAGTAAAATCGAGAGACCAAGCGAACTGGCTATGCAGGCTGAAAAAGCCGAGTAATTGCCAGGCTCAGTCGTTTTTTTTTGTTGTTTTTTTTACGCGGCCCCGAATGCGCCGGTAATGAAAATTTCAATACTATCGGTCTTGTTGACTCAAGGCCACCTAGTTTACCAACTGTCCATACCACTGTTGGATATCCAGAGATATAACCTATTTAGAGCATCACCGCTGCCCTCAGTGCAAATCGATGGAAACGCTTCTAATATAGCGGTATACATCTGGCCAGACTATCACTACTACGCGATTTGCGAATCAAATCGCACCTACATGCCGATACCGAGCGAGAGAATACCGAAGCTCAGGAAAATCGAAAAATTGCAAATAGCAATTAACCCAGAACCCGTACGCGAGATTCGCGAGAATGTAGCGTGCGAAATAAAAATAGTGTCGGGCCGCGAGATAAGATCACTCGAACAATGCGACACAAAGCTGAAAAAGCTACGCGACACGTTCTGGCTAAGACTCCACAAAACAAATTCGTGGGTATTTTCCACCCCCATACGCGAAAATATTTTCATACAGTGCCTAGGATCCGAGCAGATTACTTCGGAGATAGTAGGCACTGGGTTACTTGAGCTACGGCCGAGTTTCTCGGCGCATACCGCAAACGCCCATTTGGCTGCTTGGCGAGCGATCACTGCCCGCGTTGAAAAATCGGTATTCTGGTCGGTAAAAATCAACGCGTCAGCGATATTCAATGGACTAAATAAATCACTCGCGAGTACCGCCAACCTACAAGAGATAATAAGTACCGAGACAGACGAACGCGTAGAAAGCTTACACGGAGTCAAAATCGAGACCCTCCAAAACGGGGCGGGACTACGGGATATCGCGAACCAAGCACGCGAAGTAGCCCGCCGCAAAACATCCGAATTCGAGATAAAAAATCTCAATTCTACGACGTCGACATTCGGCTATACCTTTGGAAGCTTGCTAGTAGTATCATTGATCATCACAGTGGGATTATGGATACTGCACTTCCGCCGCGCAAGCTCGCAAATCGAAAAACGGTTTGAAGAAGAGGAAATGCATGCTAGGATTAGACGCGCGGCGAGTAAATTGGAACGGAAAAGTAAAGCGACAACGTCCGCCTAACGGGGCGCACAAAGCGCGAACGTGTTATCGCTAACATGTAATAAAAAAAAATACGTTAATCAGGAAAATTAAAGAATTTTTTTTTAAGAATTAAAAAAAAAAATTTGAAAAATTTGAAAAATTTGAAAAATTTGAAAAATTTGAAAAATTTGAAAAATTTGAAAAATTTGAAAAATTTGAAAAATTTGAAGTTTGACAATTTGAAAATTTGGAAAATTTGGAAATTTTGAAAAGTGTGCAAATTTCAAAAATTTTTGGGAATTTGGAAATTTTGAAAAATTTGAAAATTCTAATTTTCCCACAAACATCAAATCAAACCGTAGTTTTTTTAGTTTACCGGAGAACAGTACAAATTGAGGCTAAAAACTCCGGTAAGGCTCCTACGTGCGCCATTCAGTTATTAGATAGGGGCAGAAAATCCCCAAGTAAAATATTTTCTTACCTTTAGTAACCCCTCGCCAAGCCAAGGCTGCAAGAAAATAATAAAGGTACCAAGCTACTACAGTTAAAATGGTTTTTACCACAAGGGCTTATTTCCACATCAAGTTTATAAATTAAAAAAAAAAATATTAAAACAAACACGTGAAAGAAACGTGTATGATGAAAAGTAAGTATAATATAAGTGAAATACCGAGCGTAAAATAATCATGGTAAGATTCTGAAAATTGCAAAATTTTGTAAAATATTTAAAACATTATACAATTAGTAGAACATCATAAAACTGTAAAATTTTGTAAAATATTTAAAACATTATACAACTCGTAGAACATTGCAAAAACTGTAAAATTTGTAAAACATCGAAAACATCGTAATATTGTAAAATTTATAATACCTTATAAAACTGTAAAATCTTTAGAATTTGTAAGAACGTTAAAATTTTGAAATTTTGTAAAGTAGGTAAAACTTAGAAGTTGAAACATTTTGAAAAATCTATAAGAATTAGTAGTTTTCTTTGAAATGAAAACTTCAAATTTAAAAATATTGTATTTTGAAAGGAAAACGATTTAGAAGTAAATTTTATCATTAATCAAAATATATTTTTGATTGAGCATGAAATTTTAATTCTCAATCGAAAGTAGAAAAAAAAATAAGTATTGTAACCATAGCGCAAAAACGCTAGTTATAGAATTAAGAAAATTGTGTATAGCACCTGCCAAACTGTGGTTTGTAAAGCAGCAGCGGCTGCTAACCAAGAGTAAATTTTTTACCAAGAAAAACAGAAAAATATCAATTATGCGCTATCCGAAGGGACACAAATTAGACAAATAATTTACAAAACAGATAAAGTTACGTATACAAGTGCTAGCGTGCTCCCGCGCCTTTTGCGCGTGGGACCGCTCGCAACGGTCGCGATGCGACTGCAGCGAGCAGGCAGCTAGATTCCCGGCGACCACCAAGCTGGCAGGTGCTCCTTAGCCCAATAAAGAGCAGACCCCAACGACTGTCTCCTTCTTGGCCCCCTCACCCACTCCTGTCCGTCACACTCACCATCGTTGACTATGAATATATCTATAAAGTGACAATTTAAAGGAATTGAAAATAAAGTTTTTTTTTTTATTTTGACCAGAGAGCTTCTTTAAGTAATACTAGAACATTATGTGCTTAGATTACTATGGGTGATCTCAGTTCTTGGTAGTTGATAAGTGAGTAGGACAATTCTTGTAATAGTGATTATTCTATGATGTAACTTCTGTCCTGAGCAGAAAGTATAAGGTACTTGAAACGATTAAGGGTCGTATTTTTTTAATCTTTCTAGTGCATATAAAAAAATATATTAATTATTAATTATAAATATTTAAATTATTAATTATTAATTGTTAATTATTATTAATTAATAATTAGTTATTAATTATTTCAACTGTTTTTCTTTCACCGTACGATCAGATAGAGCTGGTGTTATATTATTAATAACTTTTACAATTAGTAAATTTATTGCTTTTTACTGTTTGAAAATGTAATTAATTAATATATTGTATAATTTTTGTATTAATTTTTTCGTAGATCAAGAATTAAAAATAATTTTTTAATAATAATTTAACTTTGCAATAATTCATTAAATAATTGTTTAAATAACTTAATTTTTAAAATCCGATAACGAATTCGGAATCAGCGACCCCAAAAACCCATTAGAATCTATACAATTTATATATACATTTGTCCAATTTCTTATATGCTCTAAAGTGTCAATTGCCATGTTGACTCTCAGGGATCGCGATGGATCAGTTGGTAGAATACGAAACTTTTGATCTAAGGGTTTTTCACTCCCGACAATTTTATTTAAGTGGATTTACTCCCAACTTGAGAGTAATGAGCAAATTAACATTAAGTGTAATGTAAACAAAGCACACTTAAGTTGTGAGTAATAACACACATCTCTCAAGTTGATGGTAGGAAATAATGCTGAAGTTGAGAGTCTGAACTTATGTATTATTTATGAACGTTTTTTTAGTGTATACTCTTAAATGGAAGATTACTCTCAACTCGAGGGTTACTTTCAACTTGAAGGTTACTTTTAACTTGAGTGTGTGAAATAACACTAAAGTTGAGTGTACATTTATGTTCCAATTTACACTCAAGTTTGTGTTCCACTCAGTGTGATTTTGAGTGTTTTCTTTGAGTGTAAAAACTCAATATTTTAGTGTTTTTTCCGTATGGGTATACTTTAATAAAATGTTGGAATCTAAGTTTAAGACCATTCTAAGGATAACTAAATGCAAAAAAAAATTATTTCTTGCTTTTAAAATTCTCTCGGCATTACATGGTAAATTTCACACGTACCTTTCCAATAATAAAGTACTCATAGTACAATTGCCTTTCATGCAATTTATTAAAAAAAATTATAAAAATCTATATACAATTATATAATTCTTTTTTATAAACATTTCTATTACATTTTTTCAGTTTCAACATTTTTTAAAACTTTCTTATTAAAATTTGTTGGCTTAAACCTTTGGAGAAACCTTTTCTGTCTCATTTTTTGGTTTAAACCTTTTCGTATAACTTTTTCCGCAAATTAGAGATGTTATTATGATGAGAGGTACGCACATACATATGGCCGGCCCCAGAAAAGTCACAGTACCAAGATACTCCGCAGTAACAGTACTGGGAGTAACAGTGCCGGGAGGTTCTACTGTATGTATAACCATACTATATTGATATTATTTTCTTAACACCCGATTTTATATTAGTGCAACATTCCAAGTAGATTTTCTAATTATTATAATGAAATTTTTACTGTTAACTACCAATTTTCTAATTATTATAATGAAATTTTTACTGTTAACTACCAATTTTCTAATTATTATAATGAAATTTTTACTGTTAACTACCAATTTTCTAATTATTATAATGAAATTTTTACTGTTAACTACCAATTTTCGATATTAGTGGCTGCTTAGCTACAATATTTTCTTTTTATTAATTCGTGAAGCGAAAGTTAGATATTATTATTTGATGCTAGTTTTTTTTTATTTTACTTTTCTTCAAACGCTAGTTTATTTTGTTATTTTATATTTGATCTAGTTATTTTATGTAATTTAGTAATTATAACGTATCATAGTAATGGTATCCCCAATCCCCTATATAAAATACACACAGTGCGCTCGAAAAGTCGAAAACAAGTTCACATGCGTAAGTTGCTATGATCGAGAGCGAGAGAAAAGGCTTCATTTTCACTGCATCTACATTCGCTCTAAAAATGAGCCTAATATGTTCAAGCGCGGTGATCGTATGAAAAGGTGAACGGGGGAGCACGTTTTTTAAAATTATTTTAACTCAATGTAATAAATAACCTATTGCATTTTTATATGATTGCAAAATATTAAATGGAAGGACGCTAAATAATATAAATTGTAAAAATGCTTCGGTTTTGCAAATCATACATTTAGAATATATTTTTCAGAATTTATTCAAACCTTTATTTCAATCATTTTTATTGGTTCGTAAAAGTATGACATCAATTTGTGCGAATGTAAGAATAGTTACATTCTGAATTTTTACAAGCACACGGAAAAAGAGAACTCGTAATCTTTACATAACAATAATTTGGGTACGCAACATGTTGATTCCTATTAATCATACAGGCTCGGTTTGTAGAAATCTTAATCTAAGCTTACCACCAAATTACCTAACCTATTTTCATCACACACGTTAATCTACTTAAATTTCTTTGAAAGCGAAGAAAAATAAGAATAAAATTGACTTTGAAATATGATAAATATATGAAAACACACAATTAGATTGATTTTCAACTAATATATAGTTACGTGTAGTTCCATATCAAGTGAGCATGTCGGAAAATTAAAATATCTGAAACTCTACAAAAATGTTGGTCTGTGTATCCAGAGTATTGTAACGATCGCGAATATTCTACGGTTTTTCGCTGTTGGCTTGTAATAGCCGTCGAGTCGGTATAATAATGTTAGATTTTAGTCTGGCTTTTCGCAACTTATTTTTCAGTGACAGGGTTTTTCCTACTGATGGAGGTTTTGTGCAGTTATAAAATGTGAAGAGAAAAAGAAAATTAAAGGAAAATTCGTTACGTGGTTTTTAATTAATTTTAATGTTCCACCTAAATGGGACAATTATTTACTGCACTATCCATTCATCAAATCACTGCGGGTCAGGTCGCGCAATTGTACACAGTTTTCTAATAGAAAATCGCTCGCGGATTTATTTACGAACGTAAATCCCAATGTTAATTTTCAAAATACTTACAAATTTCGCAAAATTATTCGAATCTACGAAAAAAACAAATTCAAAAATTTATAAGTTTCGCGAAATTGTTCAAACTTACAAAAATAAATTTGAAAATTTTCAAATTTCGCGAAATTATTTGAATCTACAAAAATAAACTGAAAAATTTACAAATTTCGCGAAATTATTTGAATTTACAAAAATAAATTCAAAAGCTTTCAAATTTCGCAAAATTATTTGAATTTACAGAAATAAATTCAAAAGCTTTCAAATTTCGCAAAATTATTTGAATTTACAAAAATAAATTCAAAAATTTTCAAATTTCGCGAAATTATTTGTATTTACAAAAATAAACTCAAAAATTTACAAATTTTGCGAAGTTATTTGAATTTACAAGAATAAATTAAAAAACTCGAAATTATTTAAATCTACAAAAATAAATGCAAACATTTTCAAATTTCGCGAAATTATTTGAATCTACTAAAATAAACTAAAAAATTTACAAATTTCGCGTAATTATTTGAATCTCCAAAAATAAATCCAAGAATTTTCAAATTTTTGAAATGGTATGGTATGGTTGCCTTAAAACTATTGTGTACATACAGGACTAACCCACCCCCAAATTTATTCCTATCTAATCTTAAAATTGAATAGCCCTTGATCTGAATGCGATTGTCGTCAATGTTTTGAGCAAGGTGCGTCTCAGCAATTCCAAAAAGGTGGTAGGAGGGACCAGATAGAAGGTGTTGACGGAGTGTACCAATATCACAATCTAGAGAGGTAACATTCATAAATTCTGCTCTCAGTCCCCTACAGTGCACCCCCCCCCCCCCTAGCAGTGTCCGACGATAGTCATTCATTTGCGACAGCCTCCGTTTGATTATTTGTTTGAATGTCCAACTTATCTATTTCATTTGTATCTGCTATTCCTGTTTTTTTTTGTGAATCTAATGCAATTTGTGGAGTTTCATACGAGGCTCAAATTACTTGCAGGTCTGCCGCTGTTAAAAATTCGTGGGAGACATCGCCATCCCGCATCTTGACCAGGAAACGGCCCTCCCTATGCCAGATATATTTAAATTTGAGCCTTATCGCAAAGGCTTTAAGGCTTCTAAAATTATTAAATGTTTCCCTTGGTAAATTTTCATTTATAAAAATTTTACTATTCAATTTTGCATCACTAGTCTCCTGGTCAAGTGCCGAGATGTCGACATCTTTAGTGTGAAAGCCTGTTATAAACTTTTTTGTCCCATGATTTTATCTCCTAATTCACTGCTGGAGAGGGTAACAACCCACGGTGATCGTCTGCGCTCGCTAGTTACCTCGGCTGATGTCACCGAAAGCGACTCATCTGACCGTAGCAGGTGGGTATTTACTATATGCGTTTTCTGTATCGATGGGAGGACACGACGCAGTATAGCATCAACTACATCAACACGCTTAGTGCTGTTACCGTAAAAAAGATTTGAAATTATTAAGTCATTATTGCATATTGTATTATTATTATTTTTTATTGTCCTCCCATCTACCATTTTAACCCGCGTGCTTCGTGCAGATGACGTCGACGCCATATCTTGCAGTGTATCGTTGCTTTCGTTATTCAAATTATTATCAATGTTATATATATTATTATTATTTACATTATTACTAAGTACACTATTTATCTTATCATTAATATTTGTATTTCTAATACTGTGCGGCGAAAAAGTTGTATTTGCCTTACTGGTAGGCAGGCCAATTTGGTAATTTTCAATTTTACTTAAAAATTCTTGTTGTTTATGTTGAATAATTTTCAAAGTTTTCTCTATATTATTATTATTATTATTTATTGCAGTTTCATGATTGTTATTGCTTGTGGTCTCGTGTGCAATAATTTTTCTTATGGCCTTTAATATGTCGGAGTTGTCACTTTCAATTTTATTAACTTTATCAATTATTATTTTAAGGTCATTATCATATTTCTTTGTCTCACTATTATTTTTGACTAGATTTTTCACTTAAAAATTAGACTGCTCAATGTTATCGACTCTTTCTATAATTGCATTGTAATTAACTTCGATCTTATTCAACATATTATTTGTTATATTTTGACATGTTTCGTGAGATAGAGAGAGAGATAGATAGATAGATAGATATACTTTTTATTCGTCAGAAGACAAAATCTTACAATTTCATGTACATGTAGTTATAATTATAATTAAAAAATATCAGTCGATTTAATATAATTGTTATCTTAACTTTCACTTATTGCATATTTCTTATTAAAATAATAATTCACTTTATCAGTTCGTCAGTTTATAAAATTTAAATATAATGAACTAGTCACAGTCAAATATCACAGAAAACGCTTCGTCAAAAAAATAATAATACATAGAATAAAAAATAAATACAATAAAGATAACATATAAATATAAAAGAATACATACACATACTTTGCTAAATCTTTGCGTATACTATCACGTCTAAATTTAAAACACACTCATTCATAACACTTTAACAATCACGCTAATAAATACATTCACACCTAATTAACACTAAACATATTTAATAAATAAATAAATAAATTAATAAATAAATACGCCGAATAAATAAATAAACAAGATAAATAATTAAATTAAATAAATAAATAAATAAATTTAAATAAATAAATAAATTAAATAAAAAAAATAAATAAGTTTTAATAAATAAATAAATTAAATAAATAAGTTTTAATAAATAAATAAATTAAATAAATAAATAATTTAAATAAATAAAAAGCCTAAATAAATACTCGACTCATTTTTTATTTCTGAACATACTCTTCACCATGTAATTGCTTAAGGTGCCTGCTAAACGCCGTTTTAAATTTACAAAAAGATGGCAGGCACCTCACACTGCT